>JAZGTI010005050.1:1570-26448 GCA_036877585.1 Botia kubotai | reverse complement strand
CATCTGCCAGATGCATAAATGTAAATGACAGCACGCGACTGTTACAGCGCAGGTGAGAAATGTTTAGAAGAAGCATTTGAGATTTGAACTAAATGTGAAGGAATAGTAACAGCTAAGACATCCGTGTAGAAAATGTTAAAAGAAAATCACATCACGCCGTATTAGCTGACTGGTTAGAAAAGGAAAGATTAAGTATCTTTGTCATCATGTATTTTTATCATTAAAACTGTGTGCTTTGTGTTGATATGTTGAAGGAACATTGCAGGTTCAGAATAAGTTCTTTCAACAAAGCTGTGATGTGACATATCACCACAATAATTTTGAACGGTTGTCCCTCACTCTGAAAACAAACACAACCTGTGTTTATATTACTGCATATACAACGGTGGCACAGTGTTTGAAAATGATCTGCTGTCTAAAAATATGTTATGTGAACTGTAAAGTGTAAATTCTGTTCTGCTTGGATGAACTCTGGTTATGTGTTATTGATGAATTCCTAGTGGGTGTGTTTTTCTCTATTTAAACCTTTTCTGGTATCTTTACGTGTCAATCTTTTCTGGTATCTTGATGAACGTATTTTGCTTATGCCATGTAATGTTGCCCCATAGATTGTCTTTGCGTATGCGTTACTATAAATGCGTTTACTTGTGTTCTCAGTTGAGTTAAAATTGTTGCCTCTGGTAATCAACAGCATGTCACAAATGATGTTGATAGAGGATAACTGGAATCCTTTTAAGATTTCTGAAATTTAGACAGATTTAACGAACACGATGATCGCTGTAAGACTCGTCAAGTGCTTTCATGCTTCCTGCCAAATTCTGTCTCCTCTTCACAGAATATCGTTCAAATCCTGTTCTGATCATTTCTACAGAGACTCGATATATCATTTAATTCCTCGTCATTATGTAAATGCAAACAAATTAGCGGCCGAGATCTTGCACAGTTGATCGTATTCTCTCTCATGGTTCCATCTCGCTCTTCCTGCAGGAGATTTGTATCAGCTACCTGGACTGCTGCCAACGAGAAAGGAGTCGTCATAGTCGGCACAAGATCTTGAGGTAAACGAATGCAATCCCTTGTTTAAGCATTCTGTGTGAAACTGCCCAGCTGGGTCTACCTCCAGAGAGAATCAATAGCCTTGGTCCCTGGCAGCAGCTCTTGGCCTGGAGAGCCACAGGGGTTACTGCTGGGCCCCTGCTCTGTTATTGATCACTTACCTGTCAATCGGCAGCTGCTGTGCTGCCTGGATAGCCAAGGAGGGTTTGTTTGGAAATCCCACTTGATCTATATTCACTTTATTCCTGTGAAAAGTCTGACTTCACCTTGAAAAGCCCCACTGACCTTCTTGACTATGAAGTCAAGATCAAAAACAGACCCCCTTGGATCTGTTGCTTATTGCTTTGTTTGCTATGAAATAAAAGTAGATTTGAGGAGCGTATGACAGATCTTCATTCTTAAGTGTATTCTGGAAATGTGGTTTAACATTGAAAGATTAATCAAGCTGTAGTTTTTAATATTGAGGGTTAAATGTGTTTTTGAGGATTTCGTTTTGTTTGTTTTTTTCAGTATCAGTTTGGTTGCTTTTATTTCTAATGTTTGAAAACGGTTATTTTGAGTGTTTGTGTCGTTTCAGTTTCGTTTTATGCGCTCGTTACCCAGCAGAGTTTGGGTTGAAGTTTTATTCGTCAGATTTACACAACAGCTGCAGTACTTGGGGACAATGAATTGTGCTATAAATGTGGCGTGTCTGCTACATTCAGCAGTAAATTGTGACTATCATCAGCGTGGCGTCTCTCGGGCAGCTGTGATTCAGCAGCATGAACCGGATTCACTTGGATCTGGTGTTGAACGGGCTTCACTGGAGAACTGGATGCTGGATTTGCCAAAGCTTGTAAAGTTCATGGCATAGAGTCTTTGAGATGACTCCAGTTTCATTTGTGTTGCCTTTACAATGTAGCACAGAAACAGCTGGACCATTATTTGCTGAAACCTCTTTGCTAGACTGCTTTATTATTGGGATGTGGATTTCTGCTACCTGCCCCTAAAAGTCACATACCGAAAGCAAAACATTTGTAGTTCTCGCCCCCGTCCTGTCTGACTGGCTGGTTCTTTGTGTCAACATACACTGGTAGTTTTCTGAAGACTAATTCAATGAGACAATTTAACAGTGAACGGAAATCTAATATAATTCGAACAAAGTTTTTCACTTCTATTGCAGATATACAATTCTGTATTTTTAATAGTTAACATGTAATTTCTGTAGTTTTTTGGAAGGAAAAATTTTACTGGTGGTTTTTATCTTTTATCTAGTTTTATTTTTAAAGTGTAATTGTTAGATAATTATTTGTATATATTAACCATCAATAATGTATTCGTTAATTACAACATTATTGTTATTTATTACTATTTCATATTTTCATTATTTTGTTCTGAATACATTTATACATGTTTTCCCTCCTCAGGGAGAATTACTTATTCACCTGCTCCTGTCAGAAGTGCCTGTCTCAGGCTGATGATGCGGATATGACATCAGAGGATGAGGAGGAAGTGGAAGGAGAGGGTGAGACGGAGGGAGACGACATGGAGGATGAAATGACCGACGTGTGATGCTGCTCAGGTTTATTAGACCACTCAGCCCATCTCAGCTGTTTCTGTGTGGACACCTCCAGCTCTAAGATCAATACCGTCATATTGCTGTGTATCCACAACAGTAGGGAAACCAACATCACAGTCACAGTAGCAGTTCAGTTGTTTGGCTGTTGAAACAGTAATATGAAAGCCTATGCAACATATGAGTGCAGTGTTTGTGTCATGATCTTCATGATCGGCAGCATTCACAGTTCTTCATAGCTGAGAAAAGCATCTTTTGAAGTCATGTGGTTGCTAAGGGTTAAAGTAGCAAAAAGCTTTACACACACAC
The DNA here is from genome assembly GCA_036877585.1 of Botia kubotai. Taxonomy (NCBI): domain Eukaryota; kingdom Metazoa; phylum Chordata; class Actinopteri; order Cypriniformes; family Botiidae; genus Botia; species Botia kubotai. Next base: position 23,528 of record JAZGTI010005050.1, on the reverse strand, counting down.
ACACACACACACGATGGCATTTGTGGTTTATGAGGACTCTCCACAGCTGCAAAAGTTTTTATACTCTAGTTTTATATACTTTATATATTCTGTCCCCTAACCCGACACCTAACCCCCTAGTGTGTTTCCAAAGTCATTGTGTTTACGAGGACACAGGAAATGTTCTACACATCATTATAAACACTTGTGTCCTTGTAAACCACATGTACCAGCACACACACACACACACCATATCTGAGAGCAAGCATGAAACTCTATCTGTCCCTGTATTATATGATGACCTTCCAGAGGAGCGTGAACTTTGGGTTGGATCACATCAGAGAAACAGTCATCTGATACAGAGGCTGAGAACACCAGCTTTATGTTGCTTACAGGTTCAAAGCCAGCTTGAAATGAAAACCTTCGACCCCATGTATGTTTTGTTCCACAATACAGAACATCAATCTTGGCTTCACTCTTGGTTTGGAACACCCATGTTTTATAATCCAATCGCTTCCTGATAGAAAAAAATCAAGTCGCTCATTGAAAATTCAGTTTCCTTTGGTTACATCATTTTACGCACATTAATTAGCTGCAGAATGCCATTTCATGTTGATTTCAAAGTACTCCAGATGAACTTGGTAATCTGGTGGTAACATCTACATGATTAGGTGAAATCAGGTACTGTTGGGTTTGCCATCATGCAATCATCTCTGATTTCCTGCAGTCGATACACCTGCAGTTTGTCACTGTAGAAACTGTATCAAAGCACGGCGCAGTCTGGAGCTCTCGGCTAATCTCACTGATGGCGGATCTGTTGTGAGCTCTGGCGTCTTGACTGCCAAGCTGATGCGTTTTTGCCCCACGTTTCTCTTTTTGATGTTTGGTGAGGACAATCTGCCATGTTTCAGAAGGTATGAAAATCCCTGCAATCCCATTTTATACCTCTCGTCATAATCCTCCAGTTTTTAATACTCTCATACTCCGTTTATGAAATTCATCTCACCGCACTGGCTCGCTCTCCTCTTTTCACGCATGATGTTATTGACAGTTTCTCTGTTTCTTTCCCCCATCAGTCACATCTGCCAGCCAAATTAATTAATCATTTAGTGGAGCAGACGCTAAATAAAGCATTACCAGCGAGCAAAACGAAACATAATGACAGATCAGGAGTCTTGCTTTGAAGATCTGAAGCGTTTAAATGTGAACTGTACGTTTAGTCGTGTTTGCTAAGGCGGGTTTCACCGTAGCTGTTGCTCGTGTTTTGAGTTTTGAGACGTCTGAATAACGTAACCCGTGAACTTGTTTGTGTGCTGTTACTTTTCTAAACCACCAGACCTGCAGAATATTTTGCCTGGCAAAATATTAAATAACATATTTGTATTGAAGAAGGTGCCCAAGATATATCTAGGGGGCAGAATATACTAGAGACCTAGTGATGGGCCCTTTTGACCTAGGTTAGTAAAGTTAGTAAAGAACAAACCTAGCACCACAAAGCAATGCACTAAACACCACCCAGAATACCTTAGCAACTGCATAGCAACACATTGGCAGCCATCCACAACATCTTAGCATTGTGGAGGCATGTTTTGCTTAGGCTAGCACCTCCTAAATTGTTTTCTGAAAATGTGATTTTCTAGTTTGTAATCTGGTTGTAAGCTTGCTGTGGCATCAAATTAGTTTTATATTACCGGGCTAATGATTATTTTTGCATGTACTGTTGGCACATTTTTCTCACCCCCCATTTCTGTGTTAATAAGTTTCTTTATGTTTTCTTTTAACTAGTGAATACATTTTATTTGTAAAGATTTGAGACATTTAAATCAGTGAGTTTGAAAACCAGTTGCATCTGCAAACGATCTCTGCTTGCCTGTCTGTTTTGAACCCGTGTCTTCTCTGGATGTTGTTTCATTGAATGAGGCTATAATACAAGTTGGACATCCTGTGTGGATGAAAGAGAGGGAATTACAGGGCAGAAGGGAAGGACACCTGGGGTTTTGCCTGGAAGGAATAACCACTGGATGCAGCTGGCAGCACAAAGCCAGCTGGGGCCCGATTGCTCAGTCCAGCAGCACTGCAGGAGCGTGTGCGAGTCCGCTCTGAAATATTCTTTCAGAATGACCCACTGTGAGTAATGCCACACATCATGTGGAGCTGCTCCTTCACACAGTGAGAGGGGTCAGAGAGCGTAGCCCTGGAGGATACCGAAAGGGGGCGGGGCTAAACTTAAATGAAAGACAATTATGACTGCAGAAAGAATGGAGTCTTTATTCTGACAAATCGTGGGCCAAAAGGGCAGAATTTACATTTTAAAAGTGGGTTTGAAGGGAATGGAATAGCAGACTCTTTTATGACTATTTCAAACTACTCACAGTGACTAAAATAACACCATTTACATCATGATTAAAACGATTGGATCTTGCGTATTAAAAACACACCCAGGCCAGGGACTTATCTGTGTTTGTAAAGTCGGTAACTAATGAATATACATTGTTTACACTTCAAGATAATGCTAATGAGCGCTCCCTTTTTAGTGCATAATTGACTTGCATAGGGCAAACTCTAATTTGCACGCATTTGTTACACTTCAGTGCATTAACACAAATCCCTGCGCTGGTGTCTACGTGAATAAAAATATGCGAGTTTGTCTTTTATCAGCAGTGTCATGTTTGTGGTTCACGGAAGATAGGAGAGTTCTGTACGCGGTATTCTTAAAAAGAATTAAAAATTGTGTGGGTGCCATGTTTGGTTGCATCTGTTACATAGTTTGAATCTTAAAATCTTGCTGTACTTTCTCAGTTTTTTATGTGATTAACTTTAATGCTGTTTTTAGACAGCCAACTATTCTTTTAATGTTCAGTGGATTTTTAAACTGTTAAAGTGAATCTACTCACACTCCATAAGCTGAGTCTTTGAAGCCATTTGGTAGCTTTGTGCAGACTGAACTTTCGGTAATCTCTCACTCATTATCTTCACCTCTGCTCAGTCTCATGTCTAGACCTGATCTGCATCCAGATTTAAAAAACTGCGTCAATGTTAATGGTTCCAATATAGACCTGGTTTGTATTGTGTTTTGGGTAGCGTTGTAGTCAAGACCGCCAAATGCAGTGGAGACCGAGACCATCATAAAGTGGTCTTGAGACTGGTTTTAAATACTATAATTTATACTATAGATTCAGAAGTTTGGGAATAAAATGATCAAGTCTGTTAGATGAAGCCCGAGGCTGAACGTTTGGAGAACTATCAACACACGACAGCCTCGCAAGAGCTGTAAAAATCAGCATCTCTGTCTTTAACCTTTGTGCTCGCGCCACTTGGTGAGAGGAGCTAAGCATGCATAACAGTAGAGCTCTTTACATATGTACATGATTATGCAACACGGCACAATGAAAAACTAATTAGGGAGACATTTTGTTTGAGCCCGTTCCTCAACGTGAAGTATGAAGCACATGGAAACCATCAGCAGCGAGCTGTCCAAATCTGTTAGTGCTGTGAAAGCCATGAGCACCCAGGAGGGGACTGTAAAGCTGGGTGACTGACTGCTCCTGTCCTGCGGAGCTGATGGAAAGCTCATTTGCACAACTACCCAGACTCCCTACATATAAACACCCAGACTGGCGCAGTGGAATAGAGCTGTGAACGTCTCGTGACTGAGACGCTCGTTCACGTTCAGACCGAATGGCTTAATTTTCTTGAAAGTTCAACAGACCATTTCTGAGCTGTTCATACAATAGCAGACATTTCTCAGAAGTCGCGGGTGGGGGATCAATCTTTGACTTTTTGCTTTTCACGTTTCACAGAAGGTACATGAGGTTTTTTTTGGTGTAAAAACATTTCAACAATTCAGGCAAATTCATATCCTAGCTAATGGATGTAGACGTCATACTGTTTGTACTTTTCTCTTTCCATCTGAATAGAGACCCACGGAGGTTAGGAGGCGATTGCGTTGCATTTCCAGCGTGTTGGTACGCAGCACGGGCTTTTTTAAGCTCTGTTAACGCATTGTTAGTTTCTCATTCGTTATTCTGTTCTCTCAACGGTGGCTTGAGACCTTTTGGAATATGTTGACATTTGCGGAAGTTGTCCAACCTTATCCAATTTTCAGTCCCAGACAATCAAAATAAAGCAGAGTTTTTCGCAGAGAACTGAAGTGTGGCCACACTGATGGTTTCATCCGCACACGCCGGTCCATAACTGTCCCTCTGAGACCGAGATGCGGTTCGACTCATGAGGTCTAACAAGGCGTTAGGCCATTCAGCACTCTATCTTCTTATCTGCCTTTTCGATTCATTACAACACGTTCCTTGTTAAATGAAACTGATCTTTTTTCCTGCTTGGCATTTTAAAGTCAGGCGATGTAAAGCGAGAAACACTGAACAATTATGTTTAACTGATTCTGGGAGTCTATTTAGTAGGTCTGTGAGATATTTCACAAAGATAAGATATAACTCTCGTCTTGTCCTCGGGCGAGACATTTGCGGGGTTTTATGTTGCACAAAAGGTCATTCATGAAGCAGTCATCTCAGAAATGTTTGGTCCACCACAGAATTAACACGGAGCTCCAGCGCGACACTTCTGTGATTCCATCTGATATCGACTTCCTGTTCAGACGACCTGAATGAACGAGTGAACAGAATGAGAGAAGTGACACATGCAGTTCAGTAGATGTCACTCTTGACTGACGAACAATAAACTGACGTTATGGACTTTGTGAACTCAATACTCCCTCCTTCATCTGATGCTAGCAGCAAATCTCAGTTGCTTGTATTAAATATTGTAGTAAACTAGATTTGTGCCGGGTCTTGTGAGTGGTTGCTAAGGCAATTTTAATGCTTGTCCGTTGGTTACTTTTCTACCCTATGATATATGATGCATGATATTCTGGGCTATATATTTATGTGTGTAGATCTGTATGCTTCTCTTTCCTTTTTTTTTAATAAGCTCAGACAGTTTCAGATATTTATATATGTATGTATTACACACACACACACGTGTGTATATATATATATATATATATGCATGTATGTGTATATGTATGTGTGTATGTATTTATAGAGATATATATATATATATATATATGAATATCTGAACCTGCTTGAGCTCATTACATTGATAACACACAGAAAGATGAGGAGGATGTTTCTCTTGAATGGAAATCTCTGGATGCTGTGCCTAGTTTCCTCTGATTAATTACTCTTATATGATCTGAGCTCACTTCAGTTAAATGCAGTGACACTTTCCCACAAAAGTCACCTTAATTAGAGAAGCTTTGAGCTCAGTGGCGTCCTGTGGATGGAGCTAACCGGCGAGAAAAACAGAACACACTCGATAAAGTACTATCAGTTAAATGACTGCATTACAAGGTTTGATATTTTTAGACGCTTTGGGATTTTATTATTCATCAGCCTGGATGCGCACTCATTACCGGCCTCTGGAAAACACGTTCTTCTGCTTAACACTGAATATTGATTGATGTGAGAGTCAGTTATGGACAGAGCGGTAGTTGTGTTTTCTAGAGCTGTTGCAGCAGTCGATAACGGTGAATACTCTGGAGTGATATTGATTACAGCATTACACAAAGTGCCAGAATCAGTTTTGGGTGCAGTATGTAGATTCGTATGTGTGCTTCTTATTTGGTGTATGAGGACGTGAACAGGAAACTGGACTGGAATGGAACTCTAAAAGCATTCTAAAGCATTAAAGCATTCTGGGAAATGTAGTGTTTTGCCACCCTGCTCCTTGAAATGAAGTTAATTTGAGTAAATATAAAAGAGTTAGCGTTAGTTATTATTATCATGTAATGTCTATAAATAACCCGTATGTTCTGTGCATGATAACAGCTTTGTGTAATTCATTCAAAATGACATTTGAATTTCATGACACTTTAATTATGCTTCTCTCAGTTTCAAGTCGGAAAATGTATTGAAAGGAATTAAATCTCTATTGAATTCTGATCGTGTCGGTGGTCTAGTGGAAACAGACATCAGTCAGATGTGTTTCACCAAAGCCTCAAATTCTATTCAAGACAACTTTTGCGTTTGACTTCTTGATGTGCGCGAGGCTCTGCGTGCCTCAACCTCACTTGTGTACCATATTTTTTCACAGTGGGAATTTCATCTTCTCGTCTGACTAATGGACGTTCCACAGGGATTCCAGAGAGTCTCTTGAGAGGTTAAGATCAATGGTGAGATCCTGCTTGTATTTATTAGGAAGAGAAACAGATATCTCGTTAACATATTTCAGAGGGGCTGCAGTGGCTCCAGCACAGATCGGCTCTGCCCTGCAGTTACACTCACCACATCATTACATTCTCTGCTTTGAACTGCCTTTCCTCCTAATTTCAATTGATTACACATCAAAACAGGCCACGCAGCAGATCAGCTTTCATACACCGTCTGTTTCGCTGAAATATTTGTTGGTAAAAGTAACAGTTTTCTCTTTCTGGAGTTTGCAAAACAAATCCTTTTGGGCTGCAAAATCAGTTTGAGTTTATTGATATTTGGACCGTGTGGCTGGAAGCATGTTTTCATTATAATCAGTGAAGCAGACGTCACCTAGACTTTCAGATATGGTTCGGTTATGTATTCATCTTGATTGTGAGGCTAATAAGGGCCTGTCGTAAATGTTCAGTGTACTAAACACATACATTAAGAGAGCTGTCGGCTTGTATGTCAGACTGTTGCCTCCTCATACACACATACTCACGCGAAAGTGTTGTTTCTGTTTTCTGTCTTTACTTAAAAAACATGCAATCAGACGGACAATTATGCAGGGTGACCTTTGGGAAAATGGAGACTGGTTTGATATTGTATTCATATATTCATGATTTAATAACCAGGATCAAATCCCTGTGGATTACATTGATTGAATTAATAGTGACATAAATAGAGTTTCTTATTTCACTGAGAATTACACTGTGTGTGTATTTAATGTTCGGTGACGTGCTGTAGATTACGCAGAAAGAATTCCAGCTTTACTTTGTTTGTAGAGTCCATTGATCACAGCAATTAAAGTCATTCATCAATTCATTGTTTTGTGTTCACTTGTCGGAATATATGTTTAGAATAAGAAGGATTTTTTTTTGTTGATTCTCAAATTCTTTGTGTATCTGTTACGACAGATTACTAGTTGTCACCCTGGTGAATATTTCTCAGAGTATCTTGTTTTTAAATTTGAGTTTTTGAATGTGTAGACACACCCCTTAATGTTTTGGGTCAAAATAAGCTATTGAACAATGTTAGACATCGACGTTATTTATTACTCTTGAAAAACAACAACAGTAAACACATGTAAGTGATTTGTAAGTGCTAATAGCAGGTGATGGTCACATTAAATGAAGGATTATATGTAGACCATGACTGATTGTGTCTCTATCAGTTCTGCCATCCAGCAGTTTGATATTCTTTAATAATCACATCCGGGCATTAAAAGCACTTACTGGGGCTACTTCAATGTTTGACATAATAAAATAAGATCTAATAAAGTATTTCATCTCAAATCAATATTTTGTGCTCAATTACTTATTTATGTGGCAAGTAGGTTTGTAATTAAGTACAGTCGGCCAGTTGTTACTAAGAAAACCCTGTACATATACATACATACATATATAAATATATATATATATATATATATATATATACGCACGCACGTGTGTGTATCTATCTATCTATCTGTATGAGTGCATTTTAAGAGCCATATTCAATGTTAAATGGTAATGTTAAATGTACACTTTTAAAATAAAATATCTTCTTTGACGCTTCTAGGCACGTACTCTCCTGGCCCGGCAGTGTATCTGTGTTTACCCCTCACATTCGAGATTTCATTTTGATTTACACTTATTAACTCTCCCTGTCCCTTCATTTAATACTTCCCCAAAAATCAACACACGATCTGTGTGGATGCAGGAATGTAACAGGAAGTTGGCAGGGACTGGAGACTGATTAAAACTGCTGTCTGTGGTCACAGAGAGCAGTGCAAGAAATCCCACACAGCTCTCCTTAAACAGGCAAATACCTCAGGAAACATCCTGCGTTTATTTCTCATAAACCTGTTTAGTGTGACACTGGATAATGCTGCTTAAGTGACAGATGCTTCTGTTTAATTCGGCAGAAGTTCTTGGACACTTTGTGGGTTTTTGTTGCTCAGGGCTGTTGGAAATCCTGCGTTTTGCTGCGACCCGACGACACTGACATTTTCTTCTGGTGAAACGTTTCCTCTCTCCCCAGAGAGAAGATATAAAATAAACCCTGTTACTTAGCAAGCCATGGTTCATAAGCAGCCGCATGGTGTACTAACTGCGCAAATAGTTGCTGGTTAGTTTCTGCTGGTTGAACAGCCCCTCAGGGACAAATGGGACCCGTGCAGGTCATGTTCCCCAGCCAACTGTTCAACTTTAGGACCATATGGACTCTGTAGATTGAGAGCCTTATATTGTCCTTGTGTGACCTTTATGTATCGTTGACATTGGGGGTCAGTGGTGCTCTAATAACTCCTGTCGGTTGTGTTCATCATTATGGTGGACAAATAACAAATGAATTTAATTAAGGCTGCACTCTGTAACTTTTCAGGGTTAAAATGAACAAAAATCAGTTATTAAGCAAGTTGATAGCAGATCAGTGTTTTGATTTTAGTGTTTTGCCCTCAGCATACGTAACAGAAAGTCTGTAAAGTAACGTGCAGTTTTATGTTCCAAACAGAGATGGCGACAGAGAGGCAGAAGTTACAGATTGCATTGTGTCCTTATTTACTCATGACATCATTTACAGTCTGTTCATCACACAGACCAATCAGATTGCTTCAGAATACTTGGAATGTAGTGAGCAAGAAACTATTTTTTGGAGCTTGACTGCCCCTGCACTTGACTTGCATTATGTGTATAATGAGCAGCATAATCATTCTGCAAAATATTACCTTTGTTTTCCACAAAGGATGGAATGACACAGTCATGGAGGTGATTCATTGATGATAAAATGTTTTGTTTTGGGGTGAACTGTTTGTCTTTAAAAGACAAGAATCTATGTTGGCCTCATTGGTTAATAATTCCATCCTCACCAACCGAATTTATTCAACCTGACCACTGAAGCATTCCAGAGAAAAACACACCGAGGCAAAAGTTGTGGGCCATCAGAATGTTTGAACGTCAAAGTCTGGGGGATGTGGTGAGATGCAAGCCCGATCCAGCAGGTCCGATCCAGCAGGCCCGATCCAGCAGACCCTATCCAGCAGGCCCGATCCAGCAGACCTTCAAAGCCACAGCTCTGTGGTGCGTGTTGGCAGAGTTGTATTTTGCACAGCTTGTGCCTCATCTCAAGCTCACTGCAATGCAACCACTCACAGGAAACCTCTGAATTATAGATGCAGAGACAGGAAATGTATTCCTCCCATAGCCACTGTCACTCAGACCTCTGACCTAATCAATTAGCCAGGCTTAAGCGGATTCCTCAGAAGCAGAACAGTAAGCTTGGATGAGCTTGTGGCTAAACAGGCAGAGCAATGGCTGACCACTGTGAGTAAAATGATAAACAAGGTACAAGCTCATTCAAACTGCCTGAGCCCCAAATATGGATAGCTGAGATTCCGGTTCCTGTAATTTTGTCAACATGCATGTTGAATGTTTCGTGTTAAACTGAGAATTTTGCAAGCACAGCTGTGTTAATGAATGAACAAATAATGTCATTTTGTGAGGCCTGCAGAGTGCATTAACAAATACAGACCCACAGATTTTTTTTTAAGGCTTTTAATGGGAACACTGGATGAATCAGTAAGCCCCAAATTTCCTTTTCGAATTGTTTTCGTGTCACTGTTAGAGACGCTGATTTTTGTTCTCCGGTCCGGCTCATTTAGGGAAATCACGTCTCAAACGCAGCGCTCTTTAATCTGTGTAAAATACATCCACCCCTGTTGTGTAAACAGGCCAAAGTTGAAGAGAAACTCATAGTGTAGAAAGGGGTCAAAACCCGAAGTTTCAGTGAGCAGATGTGAAGATCAGCAGTCTGTTCTGCTCATGTTTTACAGGGAATAAGAAGACGTTTGTAAACCGTGTTCTGCTATGCAGCTCTGTAAAGCTGGACAAACACCACCACAATGACGGATGAATCAAAGAGCTGCAGTTTAAAGGGAAACTTCCCTGAAGAGTTTAAAGCTGGAATTGAGGAACTGGTTTTCCATCTTTTGTGCGGGTTTTGTATGAGTCCTTTATCTATACTGTGAATGCTGGACATAATAGATCAAAGCAGCGACTGATAAATCAGACGCATGTCACTGACACAGAAGTTAACAACACACAAAGAACATGAGGGATATTATGGGGTGTGTTACAGTGTTTATGTTTCTTTTTTTTTATTTTGTGATTGGAGAGTATGAACGTTGATTAATCCTCATTATCACAGAGCTTGAATTGCTGTGAATCTTAGAACCCTAAATAGTTTCACATTTTATAACCATTTCTGTAATTTATAGCGTTTCTTATTTCCAGATTTAAATGAAAGAGTTTTAGACCTGTGGACCCTGTACTGAATATCATTTTCCACCAAAGAAAAAGTTATTTAATAGCTTTTTTAAACATTCATGAACATTGTGGTGAGCAGACTGGACGTTTTTTTTGCGTGTATGTGTGAACCTGACACTTTCTGTACTTACTTATATACTTATATAACATATATATATTTATAATTATTATTCCATTTAGACCGAGCAGATAATCAGAGTATGAAAGAAATCAAAGGTGAACAGAACATCAGAACGCTGGAACTCATGAAGTTCCACACACTGATGCTCGCAACAGTTTTCAATTAAAGAGACAAAAAGATAATCAGTAGTTCTAATGTTTTCAAGCCAGCAGTGTAAAGACTAGTGAGGTTTCTGCAGAGCACGAGACTTGAACTCAATGCCCTCCATACAAACATCGTCCTGCTTCTGTGTCTTTTGATATTGACTCACCTGCCCATATTGTCATTTAAGCCTTTTTTAACATCTATTTGCTCTTGCAAACCAAAACACCATTAACAAATTTTGCGGACGGTGCTTGTTCCTCCTGAACTTAAGAGGCTTCGCTTAAACTCACATCCGTTCAGCGCTGGTCATCTGTCTCCACAGCCACACAGACATTTTAATGGCTGCCTTGATATTTAATGGGGCCAGTCACAGTCAGGATAAATATACGCATTTGGAATGATAAAACACATATTGGAGTGTAAAGGCTGCTCGTGAAATGCTCAGAATAATGTATTATTCAGGTGTGATTCTCTCTGGCTGCAAGGTAGAGTAAACCCCTGGTGTTGTGAATCCATGTAAGTTATGCTAAATATTTGATGATGCGCTGTCTAAATGCATTTTGGATGCCTCTGAAATATGCTCGTGTAAATGTTTTGCACGTGTTTGGTCGCATCGGCCGCGTCTCGTTTTGCTCCCTGGTTCCCTATGACGTGCAAACATTGCGAATACAAATTTGGGCACTAGCGAAGGCCTGGATGTGCTAAACGTTGGGCCACTGATGACTCGATTACCTGCAGCACGCTTACAATTCTAAGTGTATAGATTCTAAAAATCTATAATGTGCTATTGTGTATCTTCTGTTGTAGATTTTAAAAAGTGCAGTCCAGTTGATGTAACAGTAGTTACAGTAACTGTGTACAGTGAGCTCGCTGGTTTGTGCATTTTGGGATATCCTACAGAGCAAGCGTTTCAGTGAACCGTGCGAGTTTGACAGTACGACTAAATGACTGACTCCCTGGGAAGTGTACTTCTGATCCAGAGAGCAGACTGAGACACACGGTTGACACACTGCAGGATGGCGGATTCATTATAAAATGCAAATGTTATCTTTCTTCTTAAACGAACATGAATAAACGGCTGTTTTGGCTGTTCTCAAGTGTAGAGAGAAGAAAATGTGTTGTGTAAAGTCTGCAGGCGTTACCATGAGGACTGTTCAGTTATAAAGCAGAACTGAACACACAGGGGTGCTGCCAGTATTTGTTCATCATTTAAAAAAACACAAATCTCTACCAGCGGATTGTGCCATTTCACTCACAACGAAAACAGATCTGTTTTATGGGTTATTGTTCCCTGTTTATTTTGCACCCTATAGGTGTTTTAGCAGTTTAGCAGGCACCCCCACAACCTTTTGCCCCCTAATTAATGTAATTGAGTGCACACCATAGTGAACCCCCCCCATCCCCCCCACTCCCCCACAGCTGTGACCCAGCGCAGCTCAGATCAGTCTTTCCAAACTGAACCGATGAGATGTCCCGCGGTCAGTCCTGTTCCAGGAAACAAGGAAACAGCACGAGGATTTTACAACACTAGACGGGCTGTAGAGCTGATCCTGTTCCCGCTGTTTTCCCACACACTGCTGAAACACATCTGATAACTTATAGACTTTAAAATCTGTGCCTGTTGACTCAGGTGCCATCAGATTATTTTTGGCCACCTGGGGTGTTGGCGAGTTCCGTGATAAATGTTAGAAAGGAACCTTTTCACCCCCAGTGAAGAACCAAAGAGGCGCGGAAGGGCCCCATTATAAAACCAAACAATTTTATGAATGCAGCACCCAACACATGGATGGGAATCTGATCCTGCTGGAGTTTTAGCAGGACGTGACTTATCTTTCATTAAATGGGTGATAATGGGGGAAACTTTAGGAGTCGTCGGAGGATGGGGGGTGGAGGAACACCACGTGAGGGTCACATGAGGTCCCACAAAGTATTTGAACATTTAAAAGAATAGTTTACCCAAAAACAACACGTTCTGTCATCATTTACACACAGTCATGTTCTTTCAGATCCATGTGACTTTATTTCATTTGTGGAACATAAACAGAAACATTGTGAAAAATCATCATTTTAAGAATTACATCAGGGTTAGATAATCAGGGTGAGTAAATCAGGGTTAGTAAATCAGGGTTGGTTAATCAGGGTTAGTAAATCAGGGTTAGTTAATCAGGGTTAGTTATCTTTTCTCATTTTGGGTGAATTATTGAAGTATACATTAAGCCACACTTATAAATACATGCATGTTGCTGCATTGGATCCTTTGGTGTTTAAAAATACAATACCAACACTTTCTTCTACAATCAACGTCACAATGCAACATTGTAGCTCAATTGGTAGAGCAATGTGTTAGGAGCACAAAAGTCAGGGGTTCAATTCCCAAAGAACGCCGACAATGATAAGCTGTAACTTGTAAGTGCTTTGGAAGTCGTTTTGGATAAATGTGTCTGCCAAATGTGATAAATGCAACGTTACACAGCGCGACATGTGTTTAATCTGTATGTCAAATCTTTCTGCTGCTGTTTACCCTAGTTGTTTTTTTTGCCATTTGTTATCCTCACTGTTTTTGTGGCACCTTTGAAATTGCAGTAATTTCACAGTAATATACTGTATTTGTCTGCGTGTGTGTGAGTGCATGTTTGTGTATATGAGAGTCAGTACAGGGCCGGCTATATTTAAGGACAGACAGATCCAATGTGCCGTAACCTGCTCTGCCCACACAGTGGGTATGACATGCACCATCTGTTGTGGTGGGAAGAGAGGTTGATTGCGTGTATGGCAATCCCACCTTGGAATCTCTTTGAATTGAAACAATTCGTGCTGGTGGCAGGTGTTTAATGCCCTCCTCGACCACGTCTCAGCCACCTCAAACTGTTAACAGTCAGAAATAAATCTCACGGCTTTATAGCTAAAGTGGAGGATGAGGGCAACAATCGCTCCGGTTTTTCCCTTAAAGCCACTTTTACAAGCCTGTTGATGGTGCTGCGTGCCACGCGTCACATCAGTGAAATTCATTTCTGGCACGTGATAGGAGTACCAAATAAAACTGAGAAAAATGCTTTTGTGGGGGAAAAAACTGAGGGCAAAAGGTCGCAGAAGTGAATGCTGATTACACCCACTCTGAGGGTCTCAAACAATCAGTGGCCCATTGCAAGGAGGTTCCACAAAAATGTGCTTAATATTTACACAGAGCGTGATGGAGCAAGACCCCAGTGTGGGTGTAAATGACCCATTACTATGACATCATAGCCAGAGGACAAAAAGAAAAGCTGCAGACAGTTAAACAAGCCCACTGTGTGAACTCATGAGAGGTAATGAAACGTGTTTTCACACTTTTAATTACACAGGAAATCACTCTCTGCGTGTTTTTGGTACACACAAAAACACACATGACCGGATCTTTAATTATATTCCCTTTGTAATGTAGAAGCAATATTTTTATTTTTATAGCTGTTACCATTTCTGTGGCAACAAAAAATTTAAAAACTCTGGGTCAGATATTTGTTTTTTGTTTACTAAAGATCCACTAAAAGCACAGTTTTCTTTCCTACCTTGACGTAAAATAAATAAATAGGCCTCAAGTTATGTCACGAACCATGACTAGCTACTTGTTAGTCGGTGATATTGGGGAAGGGACATTTTCATTCCGTCATTTGATTGGACACAAGTCTGGGTAGTGCAGGATGAGTCATCAGAATATTTGGTCAGTTTTGTCTGTTTGTAAACAACATTTTTAATGCATAAAAGCTTTAAGTTCATTTTGTCGATGTTACACTAGCAGGTAGATGGCCTTAAAGCTAACATACATGAACTGAAAGCCACAAAACTGTGATACTGATTTAATTTTTAAACAGAAGTAAGAAGTAAGTAAGTAAGAAACCTTACCTAAGCCTTTTAAGATCTCAGGTACAGATATTAAGCAAATTACCTACAGTTTTAAAATTACTTTAAAATGACTGTTATCTGTACAACGTGCTGATGATGTTGTGAAAGTGGCTTTCGTGAAAGAATTGCGTTTCGAACGATCCCTCCGAACAGCATCGGTTTCCTGCACCGGCCTTCAAGGGCACAAAAATGCCGTTTGGAAATTACCCAATGTGTTGATATATAATGCAGGCCATCATCGTCACCTCTGGTATTTTATCACATTGTCCTTTACAAAACTCCTAGTATCCTGCACTTTAAAATAGTTAGATAGTTTGAGCATTACGTAACAACTCTCACAGTTAGTTCTGAACCTACCTCATCACTCTTACACGTTCTATCTGCAGCGGTAACCAGCCACCCTCAGAGAGAGGCAGAGGATTAACTATCTATCACAAACTAGTCAGCTTTCCAGACAGAGTGACTCGTATCAGGCCGTGTGATGCATAGCACCGCGTTCGTCTGTTTATTCTTCCTTTTGCAGCACCCTTAGTGAACGTGACAAGGGTCAGGAGAAGTCAGAGCTCAGAGAGAGAACACAGACCACACTGCCTCACCTATCACAAGCTCATGCTACTCACTGCCAAATTAAACAGACCCTCCAAAATCCCATCTGCCTCAGAGGCAGATCTCTGCTACCTGCAACATTTAACTGCATTTTAATCATCAGTTCATACAACTGAGGCCAGTCGTCTGAGAGAGATGGGGAGACTGCTTTTCTAAAACGATGATGTATTGTTACATTTTTTACATAACACTTTAAATGAATTTAAAACGAGCTTGAATTTCTTGGTATTTGGTATGTTTTCGCTTGCTTCAATAACAGCATGTACTCAAGCTGGAATGGACTTCATAAATTGCTTCAAAACCTGAACTGTGTTCCAGTATAGCAGAATTTTTTCGTGTGTGATTCAGTGAAGGAGAAAACCAGTTAACCTGGTCAATGTTAACAATTTGTTTACATAGTGCTGAATCTTAACCTGTTTCTTCTCCATCTGTACCTCACAACAGTTTTTCGTTTTCAGATTTCTATGTTTACAGATTTAAATTTGATTTTGAATCCCAGATTTTGAACGTGGCCCCAGAACCCCATATATGTTTACATAAATGTATAATTATAAATATGAGTTCTCCTAGTGTTTGCTACTGAAATATCTTTTAAATTGTTCTCCAAACATATAAAGCCAAAGTGTGTTTTTTTGTTAAAGCAGACCTGTTTGCTTTGTGTATGTTTCAGAGTTTGCATGTTTACTCTGTTTGCTCTGAATACATTAAAATATTTGCATTCATTTTAAGGCTGCAGCCCTGAGATCGGCATTAAACCTGTTTTGCTATCGCACACTCAGTTTAAAGCAATTTTTTGTTGTATTTCCAGTCCAACCGCACAGCATTACAGTACACGCCACTGCGCCATACCTTAAAGCGTCTTTTAACAGACTGTCAAAGTCAATTGCTGATATTTAGTTGCGTTTCTTCTCTTCACTGGCACTGCATAGCCATTTCTGCTTTCATGTTTCATTATTTGAAATAGTTTGTTCAGATTGGCAGTACTTTATTACCACATTCTTCTCTTATTTCACAAACACCTCACTCCACGCTTGTCCATGTCACTGATCTGATGCTGAGAGCTCACAGCTGGACTCAGATCTGTGAATGAATGAACCGCAGTAAATGAGGCAGATGAATTGATTATACAGCTCCCCTCTGACAATGGACTGCTCTGTCATGTCTTTCTTAACCTTGTATCTCCATGGCTCCTTATAATAAGCAAACACAGGCCCGATAATTAATCTGTTTTTGTGCATATGCATATAAAAAACAATTAAACGTAACACACCAACATGACACGGCTGGTCATTATGCAGTACACAACTGTGATAATGAGTCATAACCGGCCGTTTTAATGAGCTCGTCTGTGTTTATGCTTCCACTAGTATGCATGAATCAACAACAGAGGCCTCGGCTGATGCAGTTACACATCCTTGGCGAGAAGGTTAGCTGTCCTCCAGGCAATCAGTGCCAATACGATCTCCAAATATATTTCTGAATGCAAAACGCATAGTTCCTGTATTTTAGCTTTGCATCTGATCAGCTCTTTGCAGCGAGATCTGTTTCACAGTGTGGATCAGCTTTCTGTTGCGTTTGGTGTCGTGAAGTGTCATTATAATACTGGCTGCCTTTTGCTTTCACCAAATTGTGGGGGTCAGTGTGTGGCACTGTGTTGTGCATCTAGAATTAACGTGAATAAAATCTGTGCAATAAAAAAGAGCTTATTTGGAGAGTGTTTGTCATTCAGTCTATATTTTTGCTAATATTTCTCCACTTAGATGATGAAATCCGCAGTTCAAAGACATAATCAAAGAGTAGAATCGAAGCTGACAGCTGATAGCCTCTGACTCTGCTCTCAAAACCGAGCGAGCTGCCTACCTAGGCAGCATTTCTGGGCATCGCGTTCGGACACGCGTACGCATCACTCCGAGCGCGCCCCAAAATGTTTGTCTAGGTAGACAGCTCAGTAGTTTTCAGACACATCCGGCGTTTCTCTCTCTCTCTCTCTCTCTCAGAGTTTGATCTTCACTCAATGAAATCTGACTCTTCATTCACTTGTGTTCTTAGCCTCGGAGGGAGCAAATGTCAATACGAGCCGCGGCACGAAATAATGGAGCAGACGGAGAACTTTTATTAACGCTTTAATTCATTGCAAGGTTTATCTTCACGTTTGACGCCTCGCGGTGCGGCGCGCGCGGCTCCTCCAGTCGTCCAGCGAGCGTTCGTCTCATTTCTGACCATTTCAAGAGTCGTGAACGTCACACGTTAAGTGTTACACCGCTGACATGACGGCTTTCCTCTCCCGGTAACCCCAGAGAAGGACCAGAGAAGAACTTCAGCCTCATTTGGAGTCCGACATCAGCAGAAAAGCGCAGAAATGGATCTTATGGGAATCTACCTGCTTCATCTCACCTTTGCCGGTAGGTTACGTGCTTTTCATCTTTTGGTTCGGCTTCAGTAATGGTTTGGGCTGGTTCTTGTATGTACTTTTGTCTCACTGGTGTAATGGTTTATAAATGCATCTGTTTCGCATTATTAGTCCGCTGATGACAGCTAATGTTTTCTTAGGTGTGATCGGTCGCCGCGGGGCTTGAGTCTGAAACATGAAAGTTGTAACGGGCTTTATTTGCGTTTGTTCAGCCAGCAAAACAGTGGTGATTAGTTAGGTAGTTAGTTAGTTAACATTTTTGGTAATGAAGGGGTTAAAACAAATGAGCTAGTCTCAAAATAGGCTATTTATTAATTCATTCGTCAATTAATCAATTCTGCAATGTCTTCCATTGGCTTGAGGAGTTCTGATGAAAATGTTAGGTTGTGTATTTAGGTGTGGTGTTCATCTGATCCATTTTGATTAATGTAATCATACACGCAGAGGCCACATTCAGTAGATATGTGAACTCTGTTTGTTGATACTGGACTCGGTGTCACTCACCTAAAATGTGTAACCTCAGTTGATTGAATGGCCCGTATGTTTTAGATGATTGGATTTGTGTAAAGCGTGTCTCTATGCTGCTGCTAATATAATGAGATTTTCAGCTAGTCTGTCGTTTGTGTATGAATCAAAGGATGTATGTGTGGCATTATAATAAGTGCATTTGCATGTTTTAAAAAATGAATTCACAGATGAAACCACAACAAGAAACACAAACTCGCCTTGAAACCGCATTTTCTGACGTAGTCCATAGAAAGTGATTAACTCAAACAATATTGTGGATGAATATGGCGGTGAAAACGCTCGTCTCTGATCATGTTTCGAGCTGGACGCACAGCTATAAGCTTGATAACACATTTTTAAAGAAAGCAGATAGCGTTCATTTATTCCTTTCTCATATGTTTCTCAGAGTTATATCGTTCAACGCAGCGCGTCTGTTTAACATTCACCTCGTGCCCACAGATTGCCTATCCGTCTTTAAAATAATAGCACTCAAATATTCTTCTCCAACAGGACAAAGTAAATCTCTAGAATATAAGAAACATGCCACGCTATTGTTAAATTATCTAAAAGGACAAGCAATAAAGTTAATGATCGTCTAAATGGATTTCCAACGAAATATTCAGGAGCGTGTAGAAATCATTACACCCATCACGATAGTGCGGCTGCTTACCTCACTCGTCCGACAACACAACACAACAGCCCATTTTTGGCCTCGATTTCCAAAGCTGTTTTTTTCTTTCTCTATGGGCATTTCAGAGACTTCTTTAATTAATAATTCTGAGCCTTGAACCTAACGAATTAGCACTGAGATTAATCATGACATTATGCAGTAACATTTGACTCCAAGCCAAAAATTATTTAAAAATCTGAAAAGTTCTTTCTTTAATGAGGGAACGAACTGCTAATCTCATAAAGCATTGTGAATGATGTAATCACATTAGAAACACTTTAAAGCTATTACCTGTATAACTATTAAAAGTGTAAGTTTATGTAAACAGTTGTTTGAGAGTATTGGAAAAACTTGATTATGTCTTTTGCAATGATTCATTGAGGTCGTCGGTCACTGTGGAACTCTTTACCCATGATTCCGTTTTCCATTGTAACAGTAACTTCTCTGATTGGTGGATTCTGTTTGAGGATTGTGGGTGGTGTAGTCTGAGGTTTGAAAATGGGGAAAGGTATTGAATGTGAAGGTGGCAATTGATTTTATCCAATAGGAATTGAGTAGATTGTGAAAAGCGCTCTATACATGAACATGTGGGAGGGATTAATAACCACATCAATTAAAAAGGTGAAGCAAATTACATTTTAATTAAAAGATTATGTAGACAATTGTTTTCTTTTGGATAAAGTGTGCCAATGAATCTGCACCAAAAGACTAGGAATATAAATTACAACATGGCAAATATTAAAGCCACCTTAAGGCTTATCTTCAAATGTGCAGTGTATGCATTACTGCTTAAAATGGAAAATGGTTGCACTCTTTTGTTTTAGCATCCCTCCTCCACCTCAAATCCCCCTGTGTTCTCCATCACCAGGAGAACATTCCCTTACTAAAATTAACCACGGTTACCATGGGTAGTTAACCACAAATTAACCATGGTTTTCTGTAGCAAACCACAGTTTAACCATGGTATTTGGAGTAAAGTAGTGGTTATTCAAATTGTAATCAGTCAGGGAAAAAACATGGTTAATTTTCGTACGAGTTGAACATGAGAAAAGTCTGGTATCTGATTTCCTTCTTTATGAACATCAAGCATAACTTACCCGTTTCACATTTTCTGTATATATTATCTTACTGTAGAACTAAACTGTACAGTAGTTCCATCTGTAATTCTCTTGTCACTCAAAGGGACTGAGAAGGAAGCAGTTCGCCAGCGATTAGCCGAGGCAATTTGTGCTTTAGAGAGTTTGTAACTGAGAAACTGTCAATGTCCTTTTGCCAAACTCATGACTGACATACGTTAATTCTGACCTTGTTGCTAACAGGAGAGCAATATTGTCAGTATTAGCATACTGTACTTGCAATGCCACATAAATTGATTATTAATAGTTCATGTTTTTGGAGCAGTTATGCTTTATATCTCAGGCTGCAGCTGACATGCAATTCAAAGCCATGATCAAACTGAAGGGTTCTACGAAACTGCTTTCTGAACTGACTCAGTATTTCTCTTCTAACAGACTGATATTCCAGAAAATCAACAACAGCTGGTCGAATTTTGCGTTATTCAAAATATATCTATGCTGTCCGTATTTCAGAGATGCCCCCTAGTGGCCAGAGCTGAACGCAGTGATTTCTGAGAAACGCTGTTGAAAATTAAAATCATCAACACCCAGTCAAACAGCAAATATGTTTCAGAAATCTGTTTTGCGTGTGTGTGTTTGCACACAGTCCTGGCTGTGTAAATAGGAGATAAAACGGAGCAGATCAGACCGATCACCATAGCGCTGTAACACTCTTGTAGCCGATCAGTAATAGGGGGTGTGTCTCCCAGCTGTTAGTCACTGCCTGTTTTGCATAGTGTTCATTATTTTGAGGGCGGAGCAATGAAGGGGGGGAGGTGTTTGCTTGTGTCTATTTCAAATATTAACAGTGTTTCTCAGAAAACACTTCACTTTTAAACTCATCTATAATTACTACTCATCTCATCTATAAAAACTCATCTATAAAAACTATTATTAATATACTCCCAAAACTACAGAGACTAAAGCAGCTTTGAAAACGTAGTAGCTTGAAATCAAAAGGCATGTGACATCAAAGACACAACGGGGGAAATTTCTGGGTAGTTCCATCTTAGTCCACTGGAGGGCAGTTCAGAAATTCGGAAAGCAGAGACCGATTTCCAGCAGCTGTTGGTGCAGTGAGATGATAAGATGGGCTCAGCAGTGTCTCTCTGCTGTGAGTCTGAAGGGACACATCATCTCCTCTGGAAGAAATGTGATTTTTAATTCAGTCGCTTGCTCTTCTTGGATGGATCTCTGTGTATGTGATATCTGGACAGCTTTTGTTGAAAGTGTTAATTAATCTAGTTAATAAAACCAGTTAGACATTTTTCTTCATTTCATTTTGTTTTTGCAGATGTAAATCACAATTTTCTTTGTTTTCTTTACACACTCTCTGTCCCACAGAAGTGTATATACTGAGTAATAATCAGAAATAAACGAATATCTGGTTTCTTTTGTCATTCTATGGTCTTGTTTACATCTGCTGGTCTCAGGTGAACCGTTCACAGGCGGTTAGGCGAGACAGATCGCTGTTTACACCTTATATTAACATGCATCTCCTGTGACCGCTTGTGATTAGATTTCAACGGGAAGGTTGTGTCTGATTTGGTGATTACATCACCGGCCACATCACTGTGTTGATAAAGTGCTATAAAGTTTCTCTCATACGCTTTATATTAATTGAACACAATTATTAGTCATTGTAGTCGAGTCGCTGCTTTAATTTTGTGTGTGTGCTTCACGTGAGCTTTGACAGCTAATGCACTGTTTAAACTGGGGGGGGTTTTCATGTGTAAGTCACATGGAACTGTGGTTTGACAGGTGAGTAGCGGGTCTTTTACGGTTGTCCAGGATATATCGTTTTACACTGTGTTACTAACTACCTCCAAATGTGGCACGATTAGTGATCAGATCTAAAGACTGTTTTAGATGTGTTTACACATCGTATTTTACAAATTTGTGTACACCTGTATTTAGACTTGTCTTCTTCTAAACTGATCTTAATACCAGGTGTAATTGTTGCATGTTATCTGTGGGCATGTGTGTAAAATAAAGTGAATTTATATGATAAAATAACCAG
>JAZGTI010005049.1:5438-26454 GCA_036877585.1 Botia kubotai | reverse complement strand
GTGCATCATTCAGGCGGCAGGTGGCGCTGGAGTTCCTCTGAATCTGAGCTGCGGACCGCAGAGGAACTGCAAGGATGCAGCGCGACAAAACCGGAAGCGCCGGTGGTGGGGATAAGTACGAATATTTTCATGATTTTCGGTCTCTTATTTGTAATTTAAAATAATAAAACATCACGTTTATGCTTATTTAACACGTCCATCATTTGTTGGTGTAGTTTCAGTATAACTTGTCTTTTAAACGCGCTGATATTTGTGTTAGTGAGCTGTAATGTTCTGCACAACGAAAACAGATTCATAAAATCGGTTAATTAAACCGTAATTTGGTTAATTTTGTCCTTTTGTATTGAGGAACACAATTTAGCAGCGAATAAAGTTAACAGAGAGTCTCCATCATGATAAATCAAGACGCGTGTGTTGTAGGCCGGACAGAGAGGCGGCCATCATGTCCAAATATTATGATGGCGTCGAGTTTCCTTTCTGCGATGAGTTCTCCAAATATGAGAAGCTCGCCAAGATCGGCCAGGGCACCTTCGGGTGAGTGTCTGTAAAACCTACATCTCCGCCTCTCTACATCTCTCTGCCTCTCTACATCTCTCTGCCTCTCTCTACCTCTCTTCGCCTCTCTACCTCTCTCTATATCTCTCCGCCTCTCTATATCTCTCCGCCTCTCTATATCTCTCCGCCTCTCTACCTCTCTCCGCCTCTCTCTACCCCTCTCTGTCTCTCTCTACCCCTCTCTGTACTGTAGCTGCACTGTAGCTGCACTAGCAGCTGTTTAAAAACCTGAACGTTATCGTCACACTGTGTAGATTATGGTGAACGGTAGCATATGTGAAGTTTTATAGCGCTGATCCATTACTGTTAATCTACTATCAGCTGTTATAATATAATCATGTTCTATGTTATTGTTCAAACCGTTTTGTTTGGATATTGTTTTCTTCATTAAAGAGTAACTCTGAGGTTTACTGGTTGTCTGATCTTGTTGACGCTTCAGGGAGGTTTTCAAGGCCAAACACAGACAAACAGGGAAGAAGGTGGCTCTGAAGAAAGTTCTCATGGAGAATGAGAAAGAAGGGGTGAGGTTCAGCACCAGCCTTCATTAACACTCCTCAGTTAACACAGTGTTCCAGTGATCCTGAACGAGTGTTGTGAGATGTTTGTGTTCTTCTCAGTTTCCCATCACAGCTCTGAGAGAGATCAAGATCCTGCAGCTGCTGAAACATGAGAATGTTGTGAATCTCATCGAGATCTGCAGAACAAAAGGTGACTTTCTGATGTACATCATAGAGAAGATGTCCACAGCTGTTTATACCACGTGAGAATTCAGTATGTAGAGAATTAATGTGACAATCTACTGAATAAATTCATTTTGATAACATTAGGAAATTGGGCATTCAAATGGTGACTTGCAGACCTGGAAAGTTCACAAATGTTTTGCTCTGCTGAAATATTTCATCATTTAGATATAGTTCTTTTTTGATTACTTGCTGTAGACAAACATTTCATACAAGAGATATACACAGTCTGTCATTTCAGCTTCTGGTTGAAGACATTGGCAAACTAAGTGTAATTGTTTATATGCTGTTGATGCTAAAGAATCTCCTGCTTGCTTTTTATTGGACCAGTCGCACGCACGTTTATTCTGATTGGCTCTTTCTTTTGTCTTTTTCTGTAGCCACTCAGTTTAACCGGTACAAGGGCAGCATCTATCTAGTGTTTGATTTCTGTGAGCATGACCTCGCTGGGTTGCTAAGCAACGCTAATGTTAAATTCACCCTGTCAGAGATTAAGAAGGTTATGCAGATGCTGCTGAATGGACTTTACTACATACACAGAAACAAGGTGAGGTCATGTTCATGTCTTCTGTTCAATAACCAATGCTGCGTCACCTCTTATACAGTTCTCACACACGCATATATATCCTGATTCTCTCATGTAAATACAGAATCAGTTGAATTTTCTCAGGCTTTCATAGTGATAAATTCACATGTAAGTGATTGTATTAATTTGTGTGTGTGTGTATCAGATCCTCCACAGAGATATGAAAGCTGCCAATGTTCTGATCACCAGAGATGGGGTTCTGAAGCTGGCTGATTTTGGGCTGGCCAGAGCATTCAGCTTGGCAAAGAACAGTCAGGGGAACCGCTACACAAACCGGGTCGTCACACTCTGGTACCGGCCACCTGAACTGCTGCTGGGTAACTGGAGTGAAACACTGTTGACACACTGTTCATCTCACCTGTTTCCTCATGTGTCACTGTGTGAATCTGTGTGGTTTTAGGTGAGAGAGATTACGGACCTCCTATAGATCTGTGGGGTGCTGGATGTATCATGGCAGAGATGTGGACCAGAAGCCCCATCATGCAGGGCAACACAGAACAACACCAGCTCACCCTCATTAGCCAGCTGTGTGGCTCTGTTACTCCAGAGGTAACGCACAAAAACACCAGGGCTCTTACACCTGATATTACACCTGTCGTGAGTGATCTGATTCATGATGATGACCAGACAGATTACTGAATGGATTTGATTGAGATTCTGTAAAGCACAGCTTTTGTTTTCATAGTAAGCAAATGTACTTGAGTTTTGTTTAGGGTTTTTAAAGTTTATAACCCTTCTTTTAACCTTTCTTTGAATTGAAATATAAAATAGACAAAAATAATTGTTAAAACTGAAACGAAGGTAAAATGAATCACAGAATGAAAGTAAAGTGACTTTGATGTCTCTTGATGTGTGATTCAGGTTTGGCCTGCTGTGGATAAGAAGTATGAACTGTATCAGAAGATGGAGCTACCAAAGGGACAGAAGCGTAAGGTGAAGGACAGACTGAAGGCGTATGTGAAAGATCCGTATGCTCTGGACCTCATAGACAAACTGCTGGTTCTGGATCCAGCTCAGAGAACAGACAGTGATGACGCTCTGAACCACGACTTCTTCTGGTCTGACCCCATGCCCTCTGACCTCAAGAACATGCTCTCCACACACAACACCTCCATGTTTGAATACCTGGCACCACCCCGCAGACGAGGTCACCTGCCTCAGCAGCCAGCCAATCAGAACCGCAATCCTGCCACCACCAGCCAATCAGAATTTGACAGAGTTTTTTGATTGAATTGGCTTGTTTGGACATTATGGCTGGTCAAAAGAAGAGCGAGACTTCTGACTGGATGAATATTTGGATCCATTAGTGGTTTCACACAATTACAATACATGTATGCCATTTATATGTACGTGTTGAGTTGTTTTCATGTTTCATTATAATGTTGCATTTGACAGATGCGAGCAGACAGACGTAATTCTTGTGTTGTGCTTCTACAAGTTTTATCAAGGTTACAGAAACATTGATTATGGATCAGTCTTAGTATTTGTATGACTTGCTTAATGCTTACCGAGCTGATCCAGGAACAGTTCTGATATTAGTGTATTTTTATTTTGCCAGTTAATTACTAAGAAATTAACATTCATATTGTTTAGACTGAAGGGTAAACCAGGCTGTGTACTTGTTCTGTTTACAGGCGTCAGGATTCGTTGAATTTCTATGGAAAATACAATCATTGAAATGAATGCTTTGTCTAAAAACCTCTGCTTGTCTTTTTGTCTCTTTTAGATTTAGTGTTAATTTATGTTGTTTTAATGTTTTTATGAGATCAAGAATTGTCTTGGTTAGGGATGTTGGTGTATGTTACTTGTAAGTATAGTACACTAATAAAATAGCCTGTTTTCAACCTTTGTTTTAATGTTCCATCACTTTCATAAATGTATTGCCTAAATATAGTGTTTGGGTTATTGTTGGTTACTGAAAGTGTTTTATATGGGCACATGTGGTCTTACTGGACTTTGGGATGTACTGTAGTTTGTCATAAACAACATGATTCATTCTGTCTGTATTGTGGGTTCAGACAGTTGCTGCTCGTGGAAAATATTTTGGCTACTTTCAGCAGCGTATCACACTAGCTCAGATCTGAGGAACGTTTCCAGCATGTTGATGGAATCTATGAAGAACTGAAACAGTTCTTAAGATAAAACTCGTTACTAACATTGTGTTCCTAATAAAGTGAGTGTAGCAACCACTAAAATCAAATCAAAGTTTATTTGTCACATGCAGAAACACACAGTATGATACGCAGTGAAATGCTTTATACAACTGAACCCTGCTTATAACAGAAATAGGAATAGTTACTATATAAAAAAATAGAGCAAATTAAATAAGTAAAATAAAAATATGAATAACATATAAGACATTCAAACAGTAAAGTGCTTTTGAAATGAATGGCTTGAACCGGATAATGAAGATAAAGCAGCCAATAAGAGCCCAGCACAGAGAGGAAGTCCAATGCTATTTTGAAAAGTCAGGGTGATGCTTCAAGATGCTGGAGGGTGAAAGTAAATGTTTGCAAATAATAAATTCACACCAAATTGCAAACGTAAGTGGAATGCTTTTGTGGTGAAAATATCGCCCAGTCGTCCTCTTATTCCGTTGTCGCAGTTGTGCGCCTATGTGTATTACAAGCGTCTGTCCACGAGGTGGCGCTGCAGCCTCACTTTGATTCTGGAGCTGCGCGTCATACTGAGCTGTCATAATCCTTTCTAGACAAAACTGACTTTTTAATATTTTGACATATTGTCATTGCTAAGCTTAACGCAAATACAATTTAATTTCAGTAAACATTACAAATAAATCAGACGCCGTTTATAAAGTACTGTTCTATAGTTTTAATCTGACTAGTTCAGCCAACTACACATTCTCACACAATCCTAACACACACACACACACACACACACACACACACATCAGGAAGAAGAGAGAGAGAGAGAGAGAGCACAGCCACTCCCACTCACACACACACACACACACACACACACGGGGTGAGAGAGAGTCTCCGTTCCGCCGCTGTTCGGGAGTCGCGGATCATCACACGGGGAAACATGAGCTGGGGAACCGAGCTGTGGGTGAGTGTCCGTCGCGATAACAGCGAACCTGCTGGAGAATCATCCACGCATTTAATGCACTGCACAACTGCATGACTGATTGTTTATGAACCGAACACCTATAGCTGTATTGTATTAATGTATACACTAGCTATATTTCACTATGTATGCACACTATGTAGTGTCTGAAGTTTAGTGGGTTTATGAGTCTTGTGTGAATATTTGTGAGGTGACATTGATGATCGTTGTGATGTTTGGACCATCGTCCTTCTCTTCAACCTGCTGTGTGTGATCAGACTCACGTCTGATTATATGGGTTGTGTATCAGACCAGGAAGACTCCTGATGCCGACTGATCACTGACTGTTTGTATTGATCAGTTTTTATGGACTGTAGCCAGGAAATCAGATCTGTACTTTCCGAGTGATTTGTGTCTGTCCTTATAATGTTACTCAGAACCTGAACCAGCAACATTTTCACTGTAGAACTGGAGTGGATTCAATCCAGAGTCTGATCCGGGTTTGACAGAATCAAGCACAAGAGGCTCTTTATAAAGAGCTCAGAATATTACATGCTGGAACTGCTGCTGGTGTTTTACTATCTGACCCGCAGCGATAGTGTGTGTGACTTTAATCATCTCTGCAGAATGCAGAAATGCCATTGGCCGTCCAGTTAGAAAAGCTGGAATGCAATTGGCTGCTTTAGAGGACTGCTGACATGTATTAGATCTCATTTAACGAACAGTCTTTAATTCAGCCTGTAATTTCACTTGTTAACTCTTTGTGTGTGTTTGTGTTGCATGATTAGTGTTTATACACAACTAGTTCAGCAGAGACCACAGACACACACACGGCATGGTTTGGTCTTTGCACCACAAAATATATTTATCTAATGGTTTCACTTCCGGTCATGAAGACCCACAGAACTGCACAGTGTGTGTGTCTCCATCAGCTTCTCTCTCTCTCTCTCTCTCTCTCTCTCTCTGTGTGTGTGTGAGAAAGGTGTGTGTGTGTGTGTGTAGTTGGAAGGTGAGCTTTAGTGCAGTCATGTTTTCACAGTGGTGTCATATCTTCTGCTGTGATGATACACACTGTTCACTCTCGCTCCTGTCTGAATGCTGCTCTGAGATCAGATTCTCTCTAGAGAATCCTGTGAGATTCATTCTGGACTGTTGATCTGATGTGTTACAGACATGAGCTGTGTGTTCTGTAGGATGTGTACATACAATACACAGTGACTCCAAACACATGACTTACAGCATAAGAGAACAGTACATCAAGTGCTGTCACACACAGATGATTCCAGAAATCTGACTCCAGACCTGAAGACTCATTCTGCCTCTCTGTCATTCTTACAGTTACTCTTACACTGTTTGGTTTCAGGATGATGTTTTAAAGTGATGTATGAAGTCATTTGTCTCCAGGTTCACACAGGTGTAGTTCAACACATTCACTATAAATGTGTGTGTGACATAAAATCACACGTGTATGACATTTATACATATGTGTCTAAATATGTTTTTGAGTCATTGTATATGTGAGGCCCCATAACTGTATATTTACACAAACACACGTTGTGTGATGTCTAAATATGTTTAAATAGAGACCTACAGTAGACATCTGTTGATTTAAAAAAAACTAAAGGCTAAACTGAACCCAAACAGAAAACAAATGTACAGACAAGGACATCCCAAATGTCCCCAGAGAATAAATCTGTCAGATTCTGTGTATAGATCTCTCTCTCTCACACACACACTGCACACTTTCATCACTCTCTGATGAGCTGTCATGTTGCTGGAAGGATGTGGCATGACAGGAAGTGATGTCGTACATCCTCATGAGAGGTACTGTTGCATGAGTCTATAAAGATCTGCTTCAGTTCTTCTGTTTTGGTGGTCAGAAGCTCAGACTGACTCACTGTCTTTTGCAACAGAGGAGCAGTAACTGCTAAACTATATATATGTGTGTGTGTGTGTGTGTTTTGTAGACTTACACAAGTCACACTTCTGGCCTCACTCTCTCTGTTCCTGGGCTGATGTTCAGTGAGGCCTCGGGAATTACTGCAATTCATTTGTTAACCATATACTGTATGTCTGTACGTGATGCAAACGAGACCATCAGTGATTTAATGTCACCATGGAAACGTTCTCCAGCTGGGTAACACAGACTCATCACAGTTAGACCTGAATGGTTTCAGCACATTGTTGTGTTGTCACATGGTGTTCTAGTTACTAGGGTGTTACTATGGGCTGTTTCACAGGTGGGGTGTCCGTGATATCTGTACACAAACATGCAGAAGAGTTTTGTGTCAAACATTCTGGCTGATGTTTAATTTAAATCAAGAATTTTTTTGCTGGGGAATAGCAACATTAACATAAAAACAGTTTACAGTAGCTAAATAAACCAGAGCCTTTATAGTTTTGAGGAAGTCTTTATAAGAATATTTTTTACCAGCTGTGTTCTCTGAGATATAGCTAAACACACACACATGCATATAATATGAGCATATCAAAGCAGTGAATCATGTTTGTGAATGATATTCACTGTATGTGCAAACATAAATCTCTGTTCTGCTCTGAAACAGGAAACAAAACAATGAAGGCCATTTATGACACAAACAGTGACCTTTACTTTAACCTTTAAGAATTTCACTTCTGTGTGTGTGTGAATCTGAGTTCAGAGCTCAGTATTGTTGGGATAAGGTGATTTCTCACACACACACACACACTCTCAGAGTGAAGCGTTTAGTGATCAGACGGTCTCTGCTCGGCTGTGGATACTCTTAACAGAAACGGTTAACAGTCTGTTCGCTGCGTGCGGTTAAATTTGTCGGTAATCATGGAGGTTATTAAAGGAGAGACGCTGCTGAAGGTCCAGCAGCTGAGGGTGAGTTCAGCTCTTGTAGAACCTGTCCGCTTGCTGTCCAATCAGACATGTAGAGATCAGTATAGAGCTGATCAGGCTGCAGTGCTTTAATGATAACATACGGTAAATAGAGAAGACAAAAGCTGTTCCCAGATCAGTTGTCATTGTGAATAAGGTTTTGGATATGAGCTGAGATGATTGTTTATCAAGCTAAAAGATTAAATGATTCCTACAGCTTCTGTATAACCTGCAGATAAGACAGGAGTGGGTTTTATTAAAACACACACACATCAGAGCTCAGCCCAGCTAAAGCCAATGTTTCCTGCTGTGTGTTTGTGTATATGTGTGAGTGTGTGTGTCAGAATGATAAGAGAAGCTGGTCGCTCAAACTAGACACTGTCGGTGTTTTATAATTCTTGCTGTATGGTCTGCCGTCTGCTCTCGTAGTTTGTGTTTACATGCATTCAAACTGGTTAAATATGGAAAATATTCAATTTCCCTTTAACAGTTCATCTGCTGCTGTTTTGTTTCATACAGCGTTTTGTCCAGGACTCCACGTGTTTGTTGACAGACTTGTTTGTGAACATCCGTCTTGTTTTGTGAAATGCTGACTTCCTGTTACATCTCTGTGTTTGTGATTGACAACTGTGATAATCTCTGGTTACCTGCAGAAATCATCTTTACTGTGACTGCGTGACCCTCAGAAATCATTTTGCCTCTTCCTTCTTCCTCTGGCGTTGCCTGGCGACCCCTGAGGTTGCTTCATAAATATTTGTGTGTTGCTCATAATGTTTGTGAAAGTGAGAAAACAGGCGTCTCTGTTTCAAATCGGGACTGTAACTCGAAGCCAGATTTTAATTGAGTTTTACATGTGTGTGTGTGTGTGTGGATCAGTTTGCTGTACTGACAGTAAGTGAGATTCTGTAACATCAGATACAGTGTGTTGCGTTAGCTCGGTGATGATGGTTCTGTGACACACACGAATGGCTGCTGTGACGAGGAAACGGATACAGCTGTCAGTTCCTCTCACTGGTTCTGAAGCCAGTTTGTTCTGTGCTCAACCAATTACAAAGTGTTTTTAGTTAAACCTGATTCTTGTCTCTTCAGGACTCAAGGCAGAGATTATGAGTTTTTATATGCTGTATGCCTCTGTTGTTGAGGAAGAGGAGGTGATCATCAGAAACAGGAAGTATTTACAAGTGCCTGTTTCAATATCATACTGAGAGAACAATCTGGAAGACAAGAGGTTATGAGTCTGATGTAGATTCACACACACACACACACACACACACACACACACACAGGCAACTGTCTAAATGTGAGCAAGCGATTACACACGTTTACCATGGTAGGTTATTTACTATCGTAAATCTGTGGTAACTTTATATAAGTCATGACTGTTTAAAATAAAGATTTCTGAATCTGAGCTCAATTCTTTTTAACAGTGTTTGGAGAGCTCATGTTAGTAGATTAGGATTTTACTGGAGTAACAATGACCAGGATTTCAGAATTTCACATGAACCAGAATTGAATGTAGAAGAGAGGTGTGACTGTTCTGTATTCTTGTTTATTTAACCTGATTACAATAGATCCAGATACTGAGAAAAATGTCTCCTGTACTGCTTCTGTACTGCTGTCTGAACATGAGTGATCTTGTTATGAAGACAGAGCAGCAGAGACAGGAAGCTGTTTGTGTGACTGATCAGTAATAATTTGTCAGCGTGTCGAGCAGTTTGGACTGCAGGATTTGTGTGCATGAACTGATTCCTTAAACTCTGAGTCTTTGTTTAAAAAAACATGATTTTGTTTACAACATTCACTTGTTTAAGCATTTAACCTTCAGTTCAGTTCTGGGTTGTGTATTGTAGGAAGTGTCTGTGTATTTGGCACATGGAGAACTGCTGGATTTGTAGGGAAAGTATACTGTGTATGTGAAGTATGTGTGTCTGTACAAATCTGATGCGCGCACACACACACACACGCACACACACACACGCACACACGCACACACGCACACACACACACACAGTGTGCAGGCAGCAGCTGTAAGTGTCGGTCTGGATTGACTGAGGGCAGGAAACAGTCTTACACAGATTTATTTCAAAGCAGGATGGAAGAGTTTTATGGTACCGAGGCTAATGTGCTTAGCTGATTTAAACAGCGATCGTCTAGTCTCTTCTAATCTCAGAGATTCCGTCTGATTCCGACTGTCTGATCCACATCTGATTGGAGATTTTGGCTGGTGTTTTCTAGTCGTGTGTGCAGTCTGTATCAGGCGGTCCGTGAGCAGACTGTCTTGCCATGATCCTTTTGTTTTAGTGTTTTATTGAAGTATAATAACATAAACTTTTTTGTTTTGCAACATCATAACACACTTTATTTAATATTTCTTAATGGCCTGTTGAAGGATATTAAAGTACAGTTTTATTCCGGTAAACGGTGTCTGGAGGTGAAGTCAGAACTCGTCTCATGTAACGGAGTAGATCCGGATTATTTGGAAGAAAAACAAAGAAGAAAATCGGACAGCTGCAATAATAACTAAACAATGAGAGTGTGTGTGAGTCAGTCTGTGGGTTGTGTTTTTGAGGGATGTGTGTTTATTGTTTAATGTGTGAATTATATGTGTCTTAATAATGTATCTCCATGTGTTTCCAGAATTATTGTTCAGAAATTCTCCACAGCATCACTCATTTCTCTTTAATATGTACAAACGAGTGCTGGTTCTGTCCCAAAGCATCAAAGCTGAACCCTCACGCAGCGATATTACAACCAAGAGTTGTGCTGCAAGTGTAAGGTTAGAAACCGTAGATTTTGATATTTGTGAGGACATGGGGAGGTGTGTACCAGCACAGTGTCTGTTGTAGGTGGTTTCCAGGTTTTTTTAGCTGATATCAGAAGAGTTCTACCTGTGTCAATAAAATATTCCAGTCTTTAGATATAGCTTAGATCCTTGATTCTGTTTTTCCATTGTTTCATTGTTTAGTTGTTCATGAAGGTGACAGTGCACCTCACTTCAGCTCGGTTTGAGGGACTGTCCCTCGATGACACATTACCTCATGAAACGTATTCCAGCGTCAGGCAGTCGTGTGGAGCTGCAGTCTTCAGGGTGTTTGATTTCATGAGATCATGAGAGAAGTTTGAGCGCCAGCATCTGTCACACCACACTGTGACTTTATATAGTGAGAGAGGAGCTGCGCGTGTGTCTCTGGATGATGAAACCGTTGTCATACGGTCGTTGTGTTGAGAGTCTCCACGTGACTGGATCTGTCTGGGGCTCTGATGCTTTGCTTACATCTTACAGAATAATTATGAAGAGTATTATTTCTTTTCAAATACAGAGAATGACCTCACTTTGGATTCAGAATGGTGACATCATTTCTCTGGCCATAAACGTGCACGTGCGGTTTGTGTATTTGTGTGTTTAAAAGACATATTTTTCACAGAAATGAAACATCTGTCAGTATTGAGTCACACTTATGTGTTTCAGAGTGCTGTTATTTTACTCTGTTTCAGAGTAACGACACAAGCCAAAAAGCTTAAACCTGTTTGTGTTGAAAATTATAACTATAATCATAATGGTATTATCTTCATATTTTCAGCTCACACGCTGCAGTGTGACAGTCAGTGATGCATGTAGATGCTACAGATGTGTTTCAAAGACGAGAGGAGTAACTGTGTTACGAAAGAAAAACTAAATGTTAAATGTGCAAGTTCAGCTGGATTTTGTGACCCATCATGAAGTTTAGCCACGCTGACAGCAGATCACATGAACTGCTGTAATGTCAGTTTTAAGATGAACTGTTGTAAAGCTGTGTGAGGTTCTTCATGTTGGTTCTTGTGAGTTCTACATAATAAAACAACATACAGAACAACATGAAGGTTATAAAAACAGAACTTTCACTTTTGGGTGAACAGTTGCTTAAAATATTTGTGTTTGTATTAATGATTAATGTGTCCAGTGGGGTTTATAATATCAAAAATCCATTAAATTCATCTCTCTCTCTCTCTCTCTCTTTCTCTCTATGACTCACTCTCTCCATTATTCTCCTCCAGTTGTTCAGTCATCATCTGGCAGTGTGCTTTACCCTTTCTCCCTCTCTCTCTCTGATCCCTTGTTTCTGTGTGGTAAACGAGTGCAGAGCAGATACAGGTGTTCTGCAGTCTGTTGGGTGTCTGTTCGGGGTCAGCGGGTGATCCTGTCCTGCCCCTCATTAAGAAACACCCACCCTGACTACAACACACATACAGTCCCAGCGTCAGTTCTGCAGTCTGCTCTCAACACAGCATGAAAACAACATAAATCACGTAAAAATTGCTTTGCTGTTGTATTTCTTATATGTAAATTGCTTTGGATAAGAACGTCTGATCGTTATCTGCATTTAAATGTTAATGTAAATGTGTTAGCAGAGCACGTTCTGTCTGTTGCTCTGTGGTTTTAGCTGATGATCTCAGCTCATGATAAATAAAGTAGCAGAACTACTTAGTAGTAAATCTGGAGCCCAGATGATCAGATAATCAGATCCAGATGTGGATGATATCTGATGTGTGACAGTGTGAGGAGTTTCATCTGTGGGCGGAGACTGGAGCAGAAAGATATTCTGGATTATAATCCACCTTTAGTATCAGACTGGTAACTGTTGGATTACTTGTCTGTCTGATACTGGCAGACAGACTTTGGGTACTTGAACAGGAGAATGAATTGTACCTGTGGGTTGTCTGATTTAAACAATGGTTTTGATTTTGGAGAGGACTGAAGCTGTCTTTGATTGACAGGCTGTATTGGAGTGATGGATCTAGGGGTTCCTCTGTTAGTCAAAGAAATCTGGACAAAATTGATACTGGATCAGATTAATTAAGACTCACATATACAGTATTTTTGTGTTAAATGATCTTTTTATGATTTTGGATATAGAATCTATAGTTGGAGTGACTTTCTTTCTCTTTGAAGCTATTTTCCTCGTGGGGACGTCCCTTCTAGATGATTGATATGTTGCTGTTTTCACAAGTTTTGCCCCCACAGGAACAGCAAAACCTGCCCACTGACACACACACATACACACATACACACACACAACGCTACAGCACCCACCCACTGTGTATGTGTGTGTCTTCAGTAAAAAGATACACACATTTGGTTTAGAGTAATCAAATGCACTGAACTGTAATTCTTAAGGGATTTTTTAAAAAATTGTATGGGAAGTAAGATCAGTCGTGTGTTAATATTCAGCCTTAGGCATCATACAGACAGAGTTTAGACACAGTCTGTCTGAATTAGATTCTCATGATCTTAAAAACCTCTTGATCTGAAGGCTTATGCTGAAATGAATTGGATAAGTTTTGTATATTAAACAAATATAAATTGTCTACATATACATTTTTACTATAAAAATGAAAGGCTACAATTTCTGTTGGAGTGGATAGTGAAGGAAAAGCAGCCAGTAAGTGTCCAGCACACACAAGAACTCCATCAGTACTGCGTATAACACACAAGAACTCCATCAGTACTGCGTATAACACACAAGAACTCCATCAGTACTGCGTATAACACACAAGAACTCCATCAGTACTGCGTATAACAATCCCATGATGCACCTCATGAAGTCGTCTGCGAGAACAAGCAGATCTGAGATCTTGACATCAGTGTTGCTTTGAAGAAGCTCACATATGAGTTTATAAATAATCCCCTCACTTCCATTTGGTTTACTTTATGGTTTTGATGACTTTAATGTGGAAAATAGTGTAATAGTATAATATATAATAATAAATAAGTATGTGTGTTCAAGCGTTTGACTGGTAGTGTGCATTCTGAGGACCGTGCGCTCTACTGAGAACACTTAACAGACGCCTCGCTCTCATTTTCTTCATGTTCCAAACGTTTGTTCTGTTATTTTATTCTGTGGAACAGATAAGTATTCAAATTCTTTAATATATATGCAGCTCTGCAGAAGACGTGTTCTTGACATGAATACAGGTTTGGAATTATGAGAAAAGTGACAGAACAAGTATTTTTTGATTGACGTGTCCCTTTAAATAACCGTTTAAAAAACACAATATGTAGCTAGCGCACAAACCCAAATCAATACCCACACGCACATCCTGTGCACACACACACACACGTTTCAGCATGCTCCTGTCTGATAGGTCACGCTAAACAGGAACAAGCGTGTATGTTCTGTGTCGGCTGTTCTGCTGTGTATAATGTTCGTGTGGACGGGCGAGTGTGTGGATGAAGATCTGACTGGATTCTTTAAACATTGAAATGGTTGAGGAGAAAATGGGGGAATGCTGGAGTCAGACCAAGGTGATCTTTAGATGTTTCTTCAGAGTCACTCCTGTGACTCAAGATCTGACAATGTTGAAGTCACGCTAGATTCGATTTATGGTGCTCTGCCATGTGCTGATGCTTTTTAACTTCTTTCTGAATGGATCTTTGAAGTTTATTAAAGTTCTTTAGGTTTGATTTTAGGTTCTTTAGATCAGTGTTTGGTTGTGGGGTTCTCATTTTAAAGATTCTGTTATGACACCAGATAGTAAGTAAATACATATCATTTTAGATGCATTATACTGTGTTTCTAAGAGTGATTTGTGATTGGATCTAGAGTTTAGAGGGAGATTTGAACAACTTCATTATTAATAACAAGAGGTTCGAGCACAGCGTTTCATTGGTTGGGACTTTAGAGATTATAATGTTTGGTTTCCAGCGTTTGTGCACATGCTTTGTAAAAAATATTTAAGCTTTTTGTCACTTCCACTGGATTATTGTTTTAACAAACTTCACAAGACGTTTAAATGTGTTTTATTCTGAAGAATTCTGTTCGCTGTAGGTGGGCAATATGTTCCAGATTTGTGCAGGAAGAGTTTATCTCACATTTCAGTTTTTTATTAGAATCTTTTTGTTTTGTGGCTCTTTGAGGGGAAATGATGACGCCTGACCCATCAGAAACATCTCAGATAGGCTGCAGCTGATGGCTGAGAGTACTGTTGTAATATCACTCCAGAACTCTGCTCATACAGTTTCAGTTCTCCATCATTTGATACAGGTCACGTCTAAGTACTGAACTTCCCAGACTTAAACCATGTTACTCATAGTTTCTCATGAAATCATCAGTAGTGTTTCAGCTTTCAGGAACTACTTACAATCTTCAACGTGTGTATGTGTAACCACTCGTATATCTAACAACATTCAAGTGTACGTTTGGTTTCTGTCTCCACTTCCTGTAGACCTCAGCAGAACAGAAGAAGACGACTTTGCTTGTGATTCTTCGTTTGTTTACCTGTGCTGTACATTTGTCTGATGTTGAACATATATTTCTCTCTCTCTCTCAGGATCAGTTTGATAACCTGGAAAAGCACACACAGTGGGGGATAGACTTTGTTGAAAAATACACCAAATTTGTAAAGGAAAGATCAGAGATCGAGCTCAACTATGCAAGACAGATCAGGTGAGTTGATCTGATCAGATTTAAAAGTGTTGCAGAACCAGTTGTTGTGTTTTATTTACACCATCAGTTTGTCTGTGTATTTGGTTGTCTAGTGAATGTGGTTGTGTGGTTGTCTATGTGTATGTAATACTCCCAATTTAAAATCTGCACAGCATGTGTGATGTCTCTGTACAGTGAGACAGGTGCAACCCATCATACTGTATAATGTATAATGCAGCCCAGACAGCAAATCACACACACACACACACACACACACTAATTACATATGTTATTATGCCCCCCCCATTCCATTGATAGGATGTGAAGCTCAAAAACACTGAACACACACACACACACTCACACATCTTCAGTTTAAATACATTTGGAAAGACATCAGAAAGTGACAAGCTGTGTCTGCACCAGCCTCACTCACTCACTCACTCACTCACTTCACAGAAAACATCTGCTGTGTGATCATACATGGACATTTACTCCAACAGTTTCTATTCTCTCTGCTAACAGCTGAACTGATACACAGGATTGTGGGATATTAGAGGAAGTGAGCGACCAGTTCCGCACTGCATACTGTGCAGTATACACTGTATACTGTTTTACATACTACAGTTTTCCATCTTGGAAATAAAAATGCCGTTTTGATAATATTTTGTGTCAAATGTCAGTCAGTCATACAAAGACTGCACATGTACATATATATGTACATATACTGAATATTATACAGTAGACAGTCATTTGATCCGCTCTTGTTATTAACTGAACAGGAATCTGTCCAAGAAATACCAGCCCAAGAAAAAAGAGGAGGACGAAAACAAGTAGGTTCACAGTTCTGCTTTATTTCAGATGAGTCTGAATCATTATTTCACCTCTAATGTGAGTTTGCGCTGCTTCACTGGTGCTCCAGTTTTTAAAACAAACTTTATGATTTAACCAGTAAATCTATTTTAATCTTCACAAACAGACATCAGTAGAAAGACTCGTGCTTTAATATTTGACGGCTGTCTGAAACAATTTCAGTGTTTTAAATAAATGGACATTAGAATGATGAAGCGCCGGTGTTTAAATGTTAGTATTGAGCAAAAGAAAAGATTTAAATGCCATAAATTCTTACAGTAGCTGTTTATGCTAGGATAGTGCTGCGCATAGCATGAAAACGTTATTGCTGGCTGTCAGCGTCGTGAATAAAGACTGACAAATAAATAATGACACAGGGCTGACAGTTTCATATATGATTATATAATATTTTTCATTATGACCTAAATTAAGTAAACTCCTCAGTGTCTTCCAGTGTCTTCCAGAGACCACATTTATTCTGGCAGTACAGATGAGCACTACAGCTGTTTTGATCCTCATATTGATGATGTCACTTCCTGTCTCAGGTACACGTGGTGTCGTGCGTTTAATTCTACGCTAAATGAGATGAACGATTGCGCCGGGCAGCACGAGCTCATCGCAGAGAATATGACATCACAAATAATCGCTGAACTCACGCGATACATACAGGAACTCAAAACTGAGAGAAAATCGGTAAGTGACAGACACCTCTGTGGCCAGCTGTATGAGGCGGGACTTCCTGTTTGACTGACCAATGGCGGACAAAGATAAGGGTGGATGAGGAGTTTGTAAACAGTCATTAGTGGTTGCATTTAGTGTGAAACCCTAGAAGTTAAACCTGTTAAACTAGGACACTTGTAACAGATCAGCTGACGTGTGTTCGGTTAACTGAACATTTTCCTGTTCAATAATGGTGAAAATGTTGAATAGCTTTTCTGTAGCCAACACTTCAACATGTGTGCATACATAAAACACATTAACATTGACTGCACAAAAGGTGAGATTTCTCTGCTATTATTACAGCGCACAAGATACTATAAAGCACACAAGATACTAAGTTCTTTAAATCCAGACAGCATGTGTTCTCATACTGTAATCCTCTCCTAAAACCATTGTCTCCCCTACACACACTTACAGTGCCCTGCAACTCTGTGTGCGTGTGTGTGTGTGAGAGAGAGAAAGAGAGAGACATGCTCTCTCTGTAGGTGGTTTATTGTAGATTGTAGTTAAGTTTATTATTATGGGATGTGAACCTGACAGGTGAAAAATTATTACCAGACTGTGTGTGTGTGTACAGCTGTGGGTGAATGTTGCCATCTCAACATTTATTAACATTCATATAACAGTTCCTCACAAATCAGATCAGATTGATAACGTTTTAGGATGTTTAAATCATTCACACAATGTAACCAGTGATTTGCACTTATCCTCGTTTATATCACACACTCACATTTACGAGTTTGACCTGCTGTCTGTTTAGAGTGACAAATTATATACATTTCACTTTTGAGATAAATGTGTGTATATTTATATGTATTGTTGGTTGCTGGGGGTTCTCTCTCTCTCTCTCTCTCTCTCTCTCTTTTTCCCTTCTTACAATACGTGCCAACAGTCACATTAGTCACATTGTGTGTGTGTTTGTGTGTGTGTGTATAAGGTGGAAGTGATTCTGATGTTCAGTGTCAGTGTCATTCAGTGAGAAACTCTCTCATCTCTGTCATCAGCTCACGTTCTGTCTGTTATTTATTCTCCTCTCTGCTGTTTGTTCCTCATTGAGCTTCATGCTGTTTTAAGCAGTTAGAGGAGGGCAGAGGTCAACTTCCTCTTTAGGAGCAGGTTGACTTCCTCTGATTGGATAAAACACTGTATGTGCTGAGGTTTTCAATGCCTATATGAGGGGAGAAAGCAGTAAATAGCATAACAAACAGTGTGTGTTTGTGTGTGTGTGTGCAGCAGTGAGAGTGTGTGTTTGTACATACATGCTTTAAACTACTTGATCGTTATGCCTGACACACTCTTTCTCCACTCAGTTTTTTTACCCATAATTCTTTGTGCAGTGAGTTCATTCTTTTCTTATTCAGTCTGAGAGCTGAGCTGTGAATATTAAACACGCTTCAACTCATTCATTCATTCATTCTCTTGTTCTCACTCATTCTCTCACTGTCAGTCCGTTCTGAACACACTGCACTGATCCTGGTTCCAACATTTCGTTCCAACAAGTTTAGGTTGTAAGAACGTTTCACTAACATTTTCATGAAGTAACCAAAACGTTAAAGACGTTATTTTGAAAGTTCAAGGAATGTTCAGAACATCCAGTTTTTTTTAGATGTTGTATTAACATTATTTTTGGTTATAAGAACATTATTACATTTTTTTTAAATCTTGTAAAGTTTCTAAATCGTTCCACTAACAATTTAGGAATTATGGTATATTTGTTATATCCTGCTATTGCAGTCAGACTGATGATTGTTGGATGATCGTGTCTTTAGCTGGTCTCAGACCTGTGTTAGTGGCATGTCTTTATCTATGGGGTACACAAAGAGTGTTGTGAGGTATGTGGGAGGAAAGAGTTGAGTGTTGGACAACTGAACATGTTCCCTGGAGTGCTGAGGCCAAGAGGAGCCTTTAGAGAAAGACACACACACACACACACACACACACACACACGCACACACACACGCACACACACACACACAGAACTTCACAATACAGGTTTGATGTACAAATAATACAACAGAAAAGAAATCTACATTGGAAATCACTCTTTTATTTCTTCTGAGCATCAGTGAGATCAAATTGAGACTCTTCTGAAGTCTCCCGCACCTCAGATGTTTCTCCAGAGAACCATTGAGTCTGTTAGAGCTTAACACGAGATCTTACCAATAGTGTGCAATAGTGTGCTGAAACAGTTCGCAATGAAAAGTAAAAGATCTGAAAATAAACCGCAACATTGCTCAAGAAACGTTCCTGTAGCTCTGCTGGTAGAGCATTGTGTTAGCAGCGCAGAGACTATGGGTTCGATTCCCAGAGAACACATGTATTGATAAAGACGTGTTGAATGTACTTTTGATAAAAGCATCTGTTAAATACACTGAAGTAACAGCTGAAGTAACACAAGCTGGGCTGAAACTCTACATCTGTTTATAATCTCCACTTGTCGCCTGTTTTACAGCAGTTCCATGACGGACGGAAAGCACAGCAGCAGATTGAAGCCAGCTGGAAGCAGCTGGAGTCTGTGAGTTCTACAATCAATAATCAATCATTCAGACCTGTTATACATAATTACACATACAGTGATGTGTCAGGTGGTTAGTGATGTCATTTGAGATGTGTGTGTGTGATTATATGTTTGTGTGTGTGTTTATGTGTGTGTGTTTATGTGTGTGTTTATGTTTGTGTGATTATGTGTGTGTGTGTGCAGTGTAAGAGGAAGTTTGAGCGGGACTGTAAAGAGGCTGAGCGAGCACAGCAGTACTTTGAGAAGCTGGATGCCGACATCAATGTGACAAAAGCAGATGTAGAGAAGGTAAGACTGAGTGTGTGTGTGACGGACAGATGTGTGTGTGTGTGTGTGTGACAGACATATTTTACATTTGTCAAAATGTGCAGTAAGTGACAGACACACTGTGTGAAATACTGTATCCCATAATGCATTGTGCTCAGTGTAATGTGCTCAGTGAGATGTTTGCACAAAATTGGTTAAAACGTGCCAAATAATGTTATTTGTTGGATTGTGCAAAGGCCATTTGACAACAGTGTAGCATACTGCTATTTAAACAGTCACTGCATACTGTTTCACATTGTACTTAGTTGGCAGTATAGTGCAGTAGTACACTAGTATTCTATACTAAACCTAGCTAGTGTGTTTATTTGTTCAGATGCATCTCAGTTTGATGTGTAGCTGTGATATAGCTGTGGTTTTGATTTATTTAGTCTAACTCCTTTCCTGTGTATTTTCTATCATGCCCTGAAGTGATGTTATTTAAGGTAGGTGCACAGTGGCAGGTCTGTGTGTGTGCGTTTCTGTGTGTCAGGACATTGTCCAGCCAATCACAGGCTTATTAAAGTTTGTCTGCTCTGCTGCCCCACCAGTCACATCGCTCCAGTCATGAATATTTAAATGTGTGAACAGTCTGAGAGTTTTGATTCGCCAGCCCATATGTAGCTGTCAGCTCATCGTAACAGTGTGTAAAAGTCAGTGTGTGTATGTGTCTGTGTGTTTGCAAAATATTGAATTTTTAATAAAACATTATTTTATTAGCTTTCACTAATTAAAATTAAAAATCAAATTAAAATACATCTTTAAATACATCAATTAGTTTGTAGTTGGTAAGAATTTATTTCTTAGAATAAAGAATTTTCATATTCATATTTATTAAGAATTGTATTATTTTTAAGAGTTTATTTGTTATGTATTGGAGTGAGTGTTCATGTGTGATATTAGGAGGAAAATAATGTTTTCATCTGGAGATATTCTTTTACTCTGCACACACGTTTTTACTGCTGTTGATCGGCATGTGGTGTTTGAGTGTATCCATGACAACGCAGAACCTCGGGTTAACGGGTTTGATTTCTTAGAATCAGATCAGGATGTGGCTAACATGACCCTGCTCTCTCTCTCTCTCTCTCTCTCTCTCTCTCTGTCTCTCTGTCTTTGTGTCTTATAAATATATACGTACATATAAATATGAAAGAGGCCAAAGGTGTGTTCAAGTCTGAGTTTCAGTGTGTGTATGAGGCAGAAGCTATTTGGGGCGTATTTTCAGGTTTGTGTGTGTGTCATCTCTTGTTATAGCCGGGCTGGTTTTGCGTTATTTTGAGTGTGAGAGTTTACAGTGTGTGTGTGTGTGTGTGTGTGTGTGTGAGCCTGTGCAGCTTTTTAGAGATATTATCAAACATCAGTTTTGCAGCCTTTTCACTAATATTCTTTACCTCTCTCTCTCTCTCTCTCTCT
>JAZGTI010005048.1:7905-26456 GCA_036877585.1 Botia kubotai | reverse complement strand
TTTAAGGTTTTACAGACATAACATCAACCTCAAAAACCATCATGGATTAATGTTGAGAGGTTAATATATTTAAAATTTACTATGAATAAAATTAATTGGATTTTTGCCTTCAGTCACTCTCTCCTGGTGTGAGCGCAATCTGGCTTAATTTGTGAGCTGCAGTTTATTATGCATCATATAACAGTGCATTTGTCATAGGTACATTCTTTGCATCTTCTGCAGTTTATACACTGCATACAGATGCAAGGCTGCTCTGTGCATTTGAAGTTTTGGTTGTCAAAAACATGAGTAAAAAGTCTCTCAGTTTTGGAACGTCTGGTTACCGTGGTAAACCGTGTAAAAACAGACCTTCGCACAACATGGGTTCAAACCGACCAATCAAAGTGTGAAAACAACCCTGAATTCTAAATAGTGGTTCT
This sequence comes from Botia kubotai, assembly GCA_036877585.1. Classification (NCBI taxonomy): domain Eukaryota; kingdom Metazoa; phylum Chordata; class Actinopteri; order Cypriniformes; family Botiidae; genus Botia; species Botia kubotai. The sequence goes on along the minus strand of JAZGTI010005048.1, from coordinate 26,037 downwards.
GACACTGTTTTGATTTAAAGTATCAAACTGTTACATAAGTGTGATATAAACACGGCAATATATGAATATAACAGATCTGACATGAACGTTTGCAAGATATTACATAAAAACAGCATCAAAATGAACAGTAACAAATGAAAATGCAGGAGTTCGACTCTGTAATCATTTGTACTGATTGTAAGAATGAAGAAATGTATCTTAGCTCCAGACACGATGGTTGCTTAGTTTAATTATTTGTACACACAGATCATACTTTTATTTACATTTATTAGGCAGACACTTTTATCCGAAGCGACTTACAGTACATTTAAGCTATACATTTTTCAACGTGTGTTCCCTGGGAATCGAACCCACAACCTTTGCGTAACTAACACAATGCTCTACCAGGTGAGCTACAGGATCACCTTTTAACACTATATAAGCAAAGCCTGTCTCTGGGCCTGTACATGTGATGTACAAATGCAAACTGTGTCATTAACAGTCAAGATCTGCTTATGATAACAGAACAAATATTACATCTACATACCACATATAATTTAAAATCATCACATCCTGTTACTTTTTACAGTTGATCACAATGTCGCATCAGTTGCATGCCTGCATGCTTAGTAAAAAAGTGTTTTACTGTACAGACACTGTTGTGCTAACTTTTATTATTTTTAGGGGGTCATTTCATAGTTACCTCTGTTTTAAAGCTGCAATCCATAACTTGCATTGTTAAAAATGAATAAAAATGGATGTTGAGCAAGTACATGACAGATCAGTGTTCGAAACGATCTCCTCACCCCGATTCGTACAGTTAAGCTTATAATAATGACTTACGACCGGAGCGAATTCCTGGGAAATATCCGCTTTGCTTCTTTTGACACACGTAACAAAAAAGTCGGTAAGGTAACCGGCAATTTTATGTTTCAGACAGAGATGGCAAAGCGTCATCTCTTTCAAACAGACATAGAGAGACAAAAGTTACAGGTTGCAGCTTTAAATAGTGAAAAGGTGTGACATGACCCCTTAATCCCAATCCAATAAATAAATGATATTCTCTTCTTTAAAGTCACATTTTAAGGATATGTATAAGAGAAAGAATTCAAGCAGGCCTTGAATCACTCTGTATCACTGTATTTTTCACAATCACATTGGCCCCCAGCAACTTCACAGGAGTACCACAGCTCAACGGACACCAAATGGCTGTCTTTATCTCTGTGTGCTTCCCTCTTTAACTGAGCGTATTTCTGGATATTTCCCATTCCTCTGCTGTGCAACTCACGCTCCTGTTTTATTCCTCCTTTGTTGCTCTTCCAAATCCCTCGTCATCTCAATTCTCTCTCTTTCTCTCTCTCTCTCTCTCTCTCTCTCTCGCCCCCGTGACTGCCATTTCCTTTGATCTTCCTGAAATCTTTCCATGGGAACTCCTCTCCTCTACCTCCATCCTGTTCCATTGACTGACTGATTTTGATTTTCGCAAACTCTTCGTCCTCCATCTGTCCATTTTTTCCTTTGCCTGCCCTCTCTCCTCTCCTTTCCTCTCTCTCTCTCTCTCTCTTTCTGTCTCGCTAGGAAAAGCAGCTTTCCACCTTGGGTTCAGCAGACCCCCGTGTGAGTTTTGGAGGAGAAATGACCAGCGCTCCTGGCTCCTCGGAAAACTCCTCCACCCGGTCCCGCCAGAATGGAGTCCCGTCCTTCCCATTAGCGCCCCCTGATCGGTTTCCCTGCCAGATCGGAGAGCTCTGTGGCAACCAAAAATCATCCCCTGTGATAGTCGCTATGGTAACGGGGACCACAGCATCAAAGGGGAGCAAGATTGGAGGGGGAGCAGGTCAATAACCACACTGACCGAATCAAAGAAAAAAACTTGAAGAAAAGTCACATCTTTCGTTTCCCTCTGTGTTTCACCTGTAAAGATAAAGACATTATTATTATTATTATTTTGTACATTAGACTATGGACTATGAGAGGCTGGACACATTTTTGCTTGCACCATCCAAATCGAAAGGGCTCTTCATTGGATCCCATATTATTCCAATATTATTGTTGCTTTTTTAAATCAAACATCAAAAGCCCGTGTCACAAACCTTGGCCAACACAGGTCACTCAAAGCAGTGGAGTCTTCAAAACAAAGTGATCTGTTCATAATCAATTCCAAGAAGCTGGGAAATGACTCTGGGAACGACGGGCGGAAAGTGAGTGTACAGAGATCGAAATTTCACCCGCAAAAACGCCAGCTTTGTCTTGGAGATTTTGTTACTTCGTCTGACTTCTCTAGTGCCTTTCTGTATCTTCTGACAGGGTTTTCGGATGAACGCATGAATAATGACAACAAAACGACAGAAATGGTTTCAAGACGGATGGTTTACGAGCGACATGTTTTTCGCCTCACTGTAACGCTTTGGGAACTCAACCCTGGAGGAAGTGGCCGTGTTGTTGTGGATGTTGTGACCAGTTTGTTAGACTGAACTTGTGCAATGTTTTCTCTTCTCAAACTCAGAACCTGTGTGTATTTAACTGGTGCTATGAAATCATGCTATGAAGTCACACAAACATCTTTCATGCTACCGTTGTCCTAACTGTCCATGTTTGTCTTTCCATCCATCGGTTTCAGTTTTTTAAAGTGCGCTTGTGATTTTGTTAAAAACGTGAGGTTGTCTCTGTCAGGAGAAACGCTTTTGTCTTTTTACCAAAACGAGATGCTAGGCCAGTGTACAGCTGTGGTTGTGTGTTTACTTTTTATACAGTTGTGTTTTCCTCCGATGAGGGCTAAGGAGGCGCTCATATTTAAAGCAAATAAGCAGCACATTGTATGTGCTTCTGTGTTTTTTAGTCTTAGAAAACAGTTTAAAGTCAGCGGCGAAATGTTTACTTGTGTAATGTGACTTATTTCCAGGATAGTCAATGAGAAAAAACATGATTTCATCAACGTAGAATTTGATTGGATTGTGACAAGTGGGAGTTACCAATCAGAATTCAGCGAATTGTTTCCTTTTCAGAAAAAAAAATATTTGATTACAAAAACAAACGTTATTCAGAATAACATGCATGCATATGTGAGTCATGCATCAATAAAAAGTAAACAGGGTAAATTGGAGTTTATGTTCATGTTGTTAAAATAGCTCAAATAGTTTTGGAAAGTTTGTGTTGCCGTTAAATTGTCATTTAGGAAACATCGTTGCGCGTAACCTGATCAGATCGTATGTACTGTACAGAAATAACGCTAGCTATATTTCCTCAGTTTACTGTCACTGCCGTTTGATACTGATTGTATTTCTCATTGTTCGCTACAATTTGTGTCTGATTATTTGTTTATTTTTATTTTGCTTTAGATTAATCAGTTTATCGCCATGAAGGCATTCACGTGGCTTAGCTGATACAACACATTTCAAATCATTCATTTGTATTTGAACTCATTGTTTTTGTTTTGCTGATTTAAACATCGGCCTTTATTTTGAGCTGTATGTAACAAAGCTACACCAATACTACAGACGTAGATGAAAAAATAGTAACTGCACAATAAAAAAAATTGAGATGTACTGTAATATTTTAATCGAAGGCACGAGAGGAGAATGGACTGATTGCCATTTTAGCTTTTAGGAGCTTAGAGGGCTATACCCATGTAATTTCTACTCCATTTAGTAATAAAACAGGCAATTGGTTTATGTCCCAAAAATCGGATGGGAATAATGGAACGACAGGGTTAACGGCTGAAATGTGCCATGAAATGAATATACCTCATATGTAGAATCGAACGACTCAGGTAAACTATCAATTGCCTCACAGTTTAACGCAAACTGGAAAGAAACAAAAAAAACATTTCAAGTTGAACTGCCTGTTGGCAGTTAGTCCATTTGCTCTCTGAGTTCCGTTGCAGTGATTGGTTAGCGGCTCATCAAGCCCCTCCTCTTTTCCACTCCCCTTCATCTCCAGCCAATCACAAAGCTTCGTGGAGGACAATCTGGAACCTAATTGGAGGCCTCACCAAGGACACCCGTCTGGTTGGTCAGGTTTTAATTCGAGGGCACTCTCGCGCGATTCGCTTGGTTGACGGAGGGCAAATTGAGGCTTTGACAAAGCCAATCCAAAGAAAAACAGATTGTTTCCCTTCCTCTGCTGTGGCCCTCTCTCTCTCTCTCTCTCTGACAAAAACGGTTGTGACAGTGTTTGGATGCTTCTACTGTGTCCTTCTGTGCCTCATAATGGCTGCCAGGCCGCACGCGCGCATGAGAGTGACTTCCTACGCTAGCTGAACGGCGCAGAGCTTGAGGAGGTTCGAGGATCAGATCTCAAAGGTGCTGTTTTTTAGGTTCTTAACTAACTACATTTAGGATACTGTACAATCCTCTACGACGTCTCATTATGATCTCCATACACCACATCAGCTCTGCCTGTCACGCCTGCCTGAGTCTCGATCATGTCTTTTATTTTGGGGAAACCAAATATGCACGGCCTATTTTTGCCAAGAGACGCTGAGCTGACGTGATTTTCCCTTCAGCGGATTTGTTGAAGGCTGGAAACATCTGAACTTTGTTTCCTGTCTGTAACATGGCAGTTTTTACTTCTGGACTGGGCCTCATCCAGAGATATTTACATGCTGGTAATGTGAGCGAACTGGAAAGTCTGGAATGAATCATTTTCGATCAGTGAATTTATGTGACAATCTCTTCACAAGGAATTTTCATGGAATAATGAGGAAATTTGACCTGCTCCCCCTCCCCTGACCATCCGCACTTTGCTTCATTCTGGACACTCAAGGATGTGTTTGGGAAAGAACGAAGTTGTCTTTTACTTCATCTTTTGCTTTATTTCTTTCTCAGCGATCGCCGTGGAGTTCTTTGTTTTTGGATGATCAGACACTGTTTGGTTCCTCATGTTTAGGAACTTGGCGATCACAAGTCTTGCGGGCTCGTGCGAAGGAAAACCAAGATTCTGTATCAAGTTTAACTTTATTTCCGTGTTTGGATGCCATTGACAGGCAACACGAACATTTGTCTGCTTCCTTTTTCACACCTAGACAAAAATTTTAACTTATATAATGCAGGTTGAATATTGTTGTGGGTGACTGTGTTTATATACCGTGTGTGTACAGTATTTATGTATATATTGGATGTATGTTTTATATATACATATATACACACATATATACATGTGTGTGTGTGTGATATATGTATATATAATGTATTTGTATATATGGTACATTTGTATATGCAGTGTACAGAATATAATGTTTCCTTTTTCCTCAATATGTGTGGAGATCAAAAACGCATACGAGAAGTTTCTGGAAGTGAAAAGTGAAATATTTACAGCGGCAACTCAGTGGCAAAAGTCTTTGAAAGCACTTTTTTCGGGCTGTTTGTGTGCAGCCTGAAACCTGTGATGCGTTTTCATGCATCTGCCACCGATTTTGCCGGTTTATAGCTTGCACTCATTTTCACATTGATTACGGTGTTTTGTAACGCGTTCTGGGTGATCAAGCAATGGTTGTATATAACTCTATAGGATAAATACCTGCTGTATGTATGCAGATATCCACTTTTGCCGGACATGAATCACCCGCTGGTCTCGCCGGCTCACGTTTCCTCTTGCTTTCACTTTCAGCAGTGCTGTTTGTCAAATGAGGTTTATGGATCGTGTGGGGGGTCGATCTTGAATCGTACCCGTTTCCAAATGTTGCCATTTTCCCCTCCTGACGTTTTATATGGCCTGATGCTTTATTCCCTCATTACTTGCCAAGCAAATCTTCCATGCAAGTAACCGCTTTGTGTCCCCTGTAAACGAATGGAGTTCCCATGATGTGCCTCTTTATAATAAACTTCAGTTGATCTGTGTCAGCCATAAGCCAATCACATTCATCTTTCTTGACAAGCCATAAGCCCCGCCCCCAAATTTCAGTGTTTGAAAAGGGCAGACACTTGGTAATTTATTTCTTTTTGTATATATATATATTAATTGAAAGAGTGAAACGTCGAGTGTATTGCCAATGCTTTTTGGGTTTGTTATGAATGTTGATTATTCTGGTTATTGAATTATTATGATTATTATGATTATGATGATTATTATTATTGTAATAATATAATGACTGCTGTAATCATTTCATCTTTAGTTTACTCAATGCTGTTGACGACTTTCATTTCTTTTTGAATAAATCGAAATTTATATTTTTCGGGTGGGCTAATTATAGAAATTAAATCAATTAAACAGATGAATAAATAAATTAAATTCTTATTGAATACATGTGTTCTATTTTTATCTGTCTATCCATCCATCATCTATCTAGCTGTCTGTCTGTCTGTCTGTTTGTCTGTCAAGAGAAAAGGCTACAGCTGTTTTCAGGTTAATATTGATGCTGTTCTCATTTTAAGCTTCTTGTGGTCTCAGCTCAACTGAAGGACGTCCCTCATTATTCTGTACTAGAAACAAACACATTCAGGCAGCTTTATTTATCCTGTTGTGCCTCTCTGGTCAATTCTCTCTTGATTAGTCAACTGCAGCTGCCAGATGACACCAGCTGCTCTGTCTGATTGCCTGTTCAGAGACGAGGAGCTGACAAGAACATGCTGGAAGAAGTTTTGTGTCTGTATCTACTCCAAACTTTTTTTTTGCTGCTTATTTAAATGCAATTCATTATTGGATGAATCTTTTGACATGTCCATGTCACATTACCTAAAAAATTATTATGCATTATTATATAATTCATAATATAAAATAATGTATTATAATAATATTTTAAACAAATATGAAATGTGGAAAGCAGGCACAACAACTCCAGTACAACATGGGTCATCATCTTGATTGTTTTGAGTTGAATTTATCCAGCATTTTTGCAAAGACAATAATTGAATGGATATCCGGTTGGGTGAATTCAGAACATTATGACTCACTTTACACATAATGAAACACGTAATGAAAGAGCAAGAAGTTATGTAAAAACAGACAACAACTTACCTCATCTTACTCCCTGTAAATGCTTATTTACAGTGTTTTCAAACACATCCAGTAATTACAATATGTGAAATGTTGTTGTCATATAAATAGATCAATTGTGTCAAAGTATGCAGTGATAATAGCTTTTCTAAACAAAAGTTACACTAATAATAAAAAAGATTTACACAGTGTTCAAAAGAAGTTCCATAATAGTTTATGTAATGTATTGGTAATACTTTACAGTAAGGTGTCAGCTACATTAGTTAACATTAACTAGCCGTTACCAATACCTACGATGTGTTTAAATCTTAGGTATTGATATTTTAAATGTACTAATACATTATAAAAAGCCAACTGCATCTGTTAACATTAGTTAATGCACAATAAACGAACAATGCACGATTGTATTTGCATTAACTAACAATAACAACGATTAATAAATAAAATATATTGTTCATTGTCATGTAGTTAATGTTAGCTAATGGTTTCTTTTATTAGATGTAAACTATGGTAAGCATGGATGTTGTACTGTTTATGTTTTATAAGTGACGGACGGTCATACAGCTTTAGTCAGATCAGGTTAGGGGCCGAACAGCCCGCCTGCAGCCGAGAGCCGCTTCACCAAACCGTGAGCTCCGAGGTCTCGCGATAGCTGCAAAAGGCGCCGACCTGCACACCGTAGGGTATGGAGAGTTTCCGTCAACTCTCGCGATATTTTCAGGCGTCGCGAAACCGTGTGCGGTGGGAGGGGGAAAAATGGCCGCTCGCGGAGCGACGCTTGCAGCGATGAACGACAACAACACAAACACAGCGCTCCCAAAATGTGACAGCTGACCCGAACCGACATCAGCACACACACCGGCTCCGGAGCGGATGGGTGTCAAGGCCGGTGGCGGGGAAGAACAGAAACGACACAGTTTGCGTTTAAGTTTTAATTTGAGGGAAAGAGGGTGAGTTAGCAACCCTGCTAACGTTACCCGCGCGCTGTACTGGACAAGAACCAGAACAAAATACAGGAAAACAAACCAGAACCGCTTTGTCGGTACGAGAATGAGCGGACCGGGCCAGGACAGCGAACCAGAGGCCAAAGTGCTTCACATTAAACGGCTGTACAGGTGAGAACGATGACGACAGGCCGACACCACCAGGAAACATGTACATTTGTTATATGTCGGGTTTCTGTTTTGGGATAAATACAACAGAGCATTGTAAATGCTACACTAGACACATTTGTTAGATTATAAAGCAATATTTACATTACAATCGTAGCACAGAAGCTGCATGTATGCGTTTAGCATAAATGCGTTAACACAGTAATTACATCTGCATAATTAAATGTTACGAGGCTGATAGTTGAAATACAAAATAGCAATATGGAAATATCAAACACGAAATTATACTTTTAAACGTAAATAAACTAAATTATGAGATATATGCTGTTCTTTCCATATTCCAAATAAGTCTGGCTTTTATGTGGCATTGCGTCTTGACGCACTTTCAAGGGGGTCCAACTTAACTCCTAGTATAGTATTTTGATGTCAACATTATAGGTGTGTTATACAAACCGTTGAGAAAAGTATACAGTAAATACAGCCGAAGTTGTCATGGTTATAATACTGCTTGTAATTTCAAAGCCCTCTGTGTTAACAACTAAAAAAGGTAATGTTACCTTGCTAACATATGCTAATTAGGCAGCATTTGCCATAACAATGGACAAGAACCATTCTTACAGAGAACCATCATAACAGTGATGGTTCTAGAACCATTAAGGTTCCATGATGGTTCTAGAACTATTAAGAACCATCATCACAATGCTCAGTGCATCACAGAAACCCAAGTGGTGTTTCGCAAGGCATAAAAACACAATTGGTGTAAGGACAGTGTAACGCTGGCCCTGGTCTTTTCATATTTTGGAGTCCTGGAGTGATTGTTACATGATTAAATAGCTAGTAGTGAATTTTGAGCGCGTGTGTAACGTTTCCTGTCTTTGTAGAGCTGTTGTGGAAACAGTACACAAGTTGGATATTATAATAAGCAGTAAGTCATCGTACAGGGAGGTCTTCAAACCTGAGAACATCAGCCTGAGGAACAAGTGAGAACCGTTTCCTTCAAACAACTTCAGAATCATCTCTCAATCCATCTCTGTGTGTGTTACAGCTGCTTAAGAAATGTACTGATTTGTTTTGACCTCCAAACAGACTGCGAGAACTTTGCGTGAAGCTGATGTTCCTGCATCCTGTGGACTACGGGCGCAAAGCTGAGGAACTGCTGTGGAGAAAGGTCTACTATGAGGTCATTCAGGTCATCAAGACCAACAAGAAGGTACTCTAGCCTCGTCACTCGCATCCCATCATTTAGATGTGCACATTTATGCATTTGGCAGATGCTTTTATCCAAAGCGGCCTCCAGTGCATTTAATTTACCAGTACATGTGGAGATACAGGAGTGCACAGTTTCTTGAGTTGCGGTAGAGTTGCGGTAGAGTTGCGGTAGAGTTGCGGTAGAGTTGCGGTAGAGTTGCGGTAGAGTTGCGGTTTCCTGTAAGGATTCGCAGGACTCACTCTTGCTGTCTCTGCAGCACATTCACAGCCGCAGTGCTCTGGAGTGTGCCTACAGGACGCATCTGATCGCTGGGGTGGGATTCTTCCAACATCTGCTGCTGTACATCCAGTCACACTATCAGCTGCAGCTGCAGGACTGCATCGACTGGACGCATGTCACTGACCCACTTATTGGTGAGAGCTAATTTGACTGTCATCTTAATTTTATTTCTTATATGGACACCGAGTTTCAAAAGTGTGTTTTGTGTTTAAGGAAATTATTCTTAAAGGGATAGTTCACCCAAAAATGATTTATTTATCATTTACTCACCCTCATGTAATTCCAAACCTTTATGACTTTATTTCTTTTGTGGAACACAAAAGAGAAATGATGCATTGGTTTTGTATCCATACAATCGAAGTTATGTTGTTTGGTTACCAATGTAGTTCAAAATATCTTCTTTTGTGAGGGGAAAAAAATCATACATCTTTGGAATGACATGAGAGTAAGTAAAAGATGGGCGGATTTTCATTTTTGGGTGTGCTGTCTCTTTAACACCGTCAAGGCTTCTAAAAAGAACCATAAAATTGTGATCGCTGATGTTGAGTGTCCTGCGCTTGTATTATGATGTGAAGGAGAGGAAAGCAATATTAGCTGTGAATAAACGACAGAATGTTCTTTGTTTGGTGAACTATTCTTTTAATGAGCAGCTTTAGGATGTGGTTGGCTCTTTATTGCCAGGTGTGTCTTTTGTGGCTTTTTGATTAGTGCATTGTTCTCTGTTATGAGTGTAGGTCGAAAGAAACCAGTCTCAGCCACACCTAAAGAGATGGAGTGGGCCCAGATGGCGTGTCACAGGTGTCTCGTGTACTTGGGAGATCTCGGTAAGTTTGTTCTCACAGGACGTTGAACGAAATCTTTAAAGTCTTGAAAATTCTTAAAGGGATCGTTCACTCAAAAATGAAAAATCACCTGACCTTTTTCTTCTATAGAACACAAAAGAAGATATTTTGAGAAATGTCTCGGTGGTTTTGTGTTCATACAATGAAACTTTACATTAACATTTATGCATTTGGCAGACACTTTTATCCAAAGCGACTTACATTGCATCATACTATACATTGATTCTGAGTATGTGCAATCCCTGGGATCGAACCCATGACCTTGACGTTAACACCATGCTCTAACCACTGGGCTACAGGAAAGTCAATAGGTGCCACTATTGTTTGGTTACCAATGTACTTCAGAGTATCTTCTTTTGTGTTCCTCAGAAGGAAAAAATCATACAGGTTTGGAATGACAGGAAGGCGAGTAAATGAGCATTTTTCGGTGAACTGTCCCTTTAAGCTGTGCAGTGACATTTCATGGGCTTGTTATCAGAAGCGTTGTGTTACTGTTTAATGTATGTAGCACGGTACCAGAATGAACTGGCAGGAGTGGAAGCAGAGCAGCTGGCCGAGCGCTTTTATCACCAGGCCCTGTCCGTCGTTCCTCACGTCGGTGAGAAATATCTCGCTTCTCACGTCCTCCAAACACATTTACTGGCACTCAACAAACACACTTTTTATGATGAATGTCTAATAAACAGTGAATTATATTACAGTTTATCTGACTGACTTGAGAACTGTGTGCTTTTACAGGAATGCCATTTAATCAGCTGGGTACGCTGTCTGGAAGTAAATTTTATAATGTGGAAGCTACTTACTACTATCTGCGCTGGTAAGAGCCAACTACATATTTTCTAGAATGACTAGTTAATATATATATTTATACACACTGTTATAGGGCAGGTTTTGGTTAACCAATTTCTGATTCTAAAGGGGAATTCATCAATTGACTTTTCAGCTATCACCATCCATCATTTTGACAGAGCAGCAAAGAGAGACATTTACAGATAGCGTGTCAGTTTTTATTTGAACTGTCTGTATGTGTTATGTAGGGCTCTCTCGCTTTCACTTTCTCTTGCGTAACTGTATGAGAGCGAGAGAGAGAGAGAGAGAGCACTTACAGACAAGTAACAGTGGGAAAACGACTCTTCAGTGCACTTAACAGACATTTTCCCTACAAAATAATGGTGTGGTTGTATAATCATTTATTTTACAACTCATTCCTCATTCCTGACAAGATGTTTTTGTAGCACGTCCTCAGGAATGAGTAATGTTTCAAAAACGTGAAGGTTGATGACTCTGCAGGAGTGTGACAGACTGGTTTTTCTTGTCGAGCAGCATTCAGTCAGAGACTCCCTTTGATGGGGCCTATGGGAATTTGAAGCGTCTGTTTGACAAAGCCGCCAAGATGTACCATCAGGTGAAGAAGCAGGAGATGAAGAAGCTCTCACCAGCTCGTCAGAGGTGTGTTGCATCTGGGGGATGATGGCATGCTTCTCAAAATGCGTCCCACAGAAAGTTGAGAACCAGTGAATAACATTTGTGTTCCCTGCAGGTCAAAAGACATCAAGAGACTGCTGGTGAGCTTCATGTATCTGCAGAGTCTGTTGCAGCCCAAGAGCAGGTGAGAGGGTCGCATCGGTTTGAACTTGTGTGATGATACATGATCTTCTGCATACAGAAAACAAAGAATGAAATGATATAATATATGAGAATGAAATCACACAGTGTGTTGACTGATAAGATCTTGTCTCCTCAGCCTGATGGATACCGAGCTGACGTCACTGTGCCAGTCTGTGCTGGAGGACTTTAATCTGGTGCTGTTCTACCTGCCACTTCCTGCCCACGGCAGCCAATCAGCTAGCGAGGAGGAGGAGGAGCAGCACGACTCGGTCTGCTCTGTGCTTCCTGATAGCCTCATATTCAAGATGGTGGTGACTTGCCTCATGGTAGTGCACAGCCTAAAGAGAGGGGGTAAATATGAACTGAAAGTCATGTCAGAGCAGTACTGAAGATTATTATATCTGATAGCTGCAGTCTGTAATGTTTTGGATTAAAAATAAGCAAAAATCAGTTATTTAGCAAGTACATAACAGATCGGTGTTCAAAACCGTCTCCTTACCGTTATACAGATCACAATGGTAAGTTTATAATAGTGATTTATAATTTGAGCTGTCAGGTACGATTTTCTGGGAAATGTCCATCTGTAAACAAAAAGAAGATTTTCTGACTACTATATCGCATATCTCACACATTCATCATATATCGCAGATGGTGCAGCATTTGTAGCTTGTTCTTACAGCAGTTGTTTAGAATTTAAACTTGTCATCCACGTTAAGAAAATAACTTAAAATAAGAGTTTTGAAAAGAGATGGCGATAGAGAGGCAAAAGTTACAGGTTGCAGCTATAAATATGATGGCAGCAAGTGTGTAATGATTGCCACAGAAAAAATGTATAACATGTTCAATATAAGGAAGTTAAAAATTGTGATTTTAAGATCACATAGGAAAACAATATTATTTCAAAAACACAAAATATATTGGTCATGTTATTGGTTAACCACTTTGTAGGGCACCATTTAACACTTGCAAATCTTATTTTCTGTCAGACTGATCTTTGAAATTGAAATCTGAAATTGAATTTTAGCGTCAAAGCAGTACAGCGCCTCCGTCGCCTTCACATTGGCTCTGTTCTCACATCTGGTCAATCATGTTAACATTCGACTGCAAGCGGAATTGGAGGAGGGCGAGAGTGACGTTCCACCCCTGCACACGGAGAATACTGGTATAAATAAAGCTGATGTGTTCTTCATTTCTAGACACGATGCCTTCAAATGCCGTCTAGGTAGACGGCTTGCTAGGGTCTGACGACTGTTTCCTCAAAAACGACCTTCACGCTTTTGTTCTTAGACGATCCTGATTCCAGAGATCTCAGCAGCACAGTTCCCTCAGAAAGTAGAACCCTGCAGAACGGCTCTCTGGAGGAGGATGACGAAGAGGAGGATGAGGAGAAAGAAAACAACGCGGAAGACGAGTCCAAAGGGAACAAGAGAACCGTAGAGATCAAGAATAAGCTGGAGAAGAAGAGGTCCATCGAGGAGAAGCAGAAACAGAAGAGGAAGTTCTCGCGGCTCTCCATGCTCCGCCGCAGACGCTGTGCTCACAAGGAAGACGAGAGCGACCTGAGCGAGGGCTTTGAGAGTGATGAAGAAGAGGAGGAGGAAGATGGCGGCCCAGTCGATGGTCCAGGGGCCTCCAGGGTCCAGATGAACTCTGTAGGGAGGGAAGGACGGAGGGAGCCGCTGGCAGTGGATGGGGTCTGGGAAAGCGCATCGGAGGAGGACGATGGGGGCACGGCCTTCGACGTCGAGACGGATTCTGACATGAACAGTCAAGAATCTCGTTCCGACCTGGAAGACATAGAGGATGCTGAGAACACCGCAGAACATCAGCAGCAGGAGGAAATTGAGCTTCCGCAGCGTTCCCGGGAGGAAAACTCAACCCCTCCAGTGACCAATGGCCCTCTAGTGTCTAACGACACCAGCATCAGCAGTAACCTGCAGGCCATGTCTTCTCAGCTCTTCCAGTCTAAACGCTGCTTCCGGCTTGCCCCCACCTTCAGCAATTTGCTGCTCCGCCCCCCAGCTGCCACTAACCCCACCCCAGAGTCCAACTCCACCCCTTCTGAAGAAGCCACGCCCCCTCCTGAAAAAACATCCAGCAGCATCCAGAGTCCAGAGATCGTTAACGGAACCAGTGTCAATGGTAAATAGCTTAAGCAGTCATCTCCCTTTTACATGTTTAGAATGTTCCAGAACCGAAACCTAGAACCTACACACAAACGTTGACTGTTCTTTTGCTTTTCTTTATCCTTCAGCAAATCTAGCCCATGTTTAAAATACTGTTTGTTTTCCTACTCAGACCCCGACTCTGATTCTGAGGGCAGCGAGCACAGCAACCAATCGCTTCACAGTGAGAAAACCCTTTCTGAGCGACTGGAGATTCTGACTAATCAGGGGCTTTTGCAGATAGTCAAGGTCTTTTTGGATTGGCTGAGGGCCAACACTGACATCATCGTGATGTGCGCTCAGGTACGTCGTTCTGCCATTCAGAGTCATTCTGAAGTAACACCAGATCCATCGTTCCAGATAGTCTTTTGTATGTATGCTAACGATAGTCTTCTCAAACAGAGTTCTCAAAGCTTGTGGAACAGACTCTCAGTGCTGCTCAACTTACTGCCTGAGAGCAGCAAAATACTGGAAGCAGGTAAGAGAAATACTATTATATTATATAGTTATATAATAATGTTATATAGTATATATATATTCCTTTATTGAAAGGAAAAATATGCTCAGAGATCTTTACTGTGGTTCAGATTTAGGTCTGAATAAGGAGGTGACGGAGCTCTTGAACGAGTCCGAGCAGCCCGGTTTGGTCCAGACGCTTCTGTTGCCTGAGGATCTGGCGCTTCGTCACCTTCCTGCCCTCGCCTCGGCCCATCGACGCCTGGACTTCACCAGTGAGAGACCTTCTCTCGGCCCTTTGGAGGAGGTACTGTAACCAAAACTATCTCCAATTTCTGGACCTGCCCACTCTGTTCACTGGATGACTAGAGTTCATTACCATTGAGTCATTCACACTGTCTTAGCAGTCAGACATAGCGAAGAGCAGAATTACTGCGAAGTAACTTCCCAACTGCTAATAAATCACATTTCATTCATTGGTAACATTTCAGAAAACTTGGCGAAGTGATACCGATGTTTTCCAGCAAACTAAGAATTCAACAATGCCGCGATATTAAAAACTTTTTTACGATACTTGTGAGAAATCTGCAGTGAACCAGGAAATCATTAGAAAGATTTCATTATTATTATTATTTCTTGCACTTGCCATACGTAAACTTTAAGACCACTGAAAATATGAAAACAAGTATGTAAAACAAAAGTGTTATTAAGTTATAATTACCGTTATTACAGTTGACAATAAAAAATTTAATTGTTTAAATGTTTAAAATATAATAACGGTATTTAAAATGTTATCATAGTTTTTGTTTAATTTTATGCCAAAACAAATGGAATGTACTAAAATGAAGCAATTCAAGTGAGTCGATTTATAAAATGGATCTTCCCCGTGTTGGAGATAATTAAAAAGTCCCTCCTGAGTCTGATAATGTGTGCAGTAATGAAGAGTTGAGGGACAAACGAGTTTCTCCAGCTAATTATAATGCAGAAGATTTAATGACATTGTGTCCCTGTAATGCACATTCAGTCCCTGTTTCTTTAAAATCTCTCGTGTCTCTGTTTATTTCTCCCTGCTGTCCAGTGTGTGGTGCGCTTGTGCTGTATCCGCAGCTTCGGTCACTTCCTCACAAATCTCCAAGGCAACGTGTTGCACTTCAACCCGGAGGCGGGCATCTTCACCAGCATCAGCCAATCAGAGCAGGAGAACCTTGGTCAGCAGGCCAAGGCTCAGTTCCGCATGGTAAATATAACATGCACGTGATAGATTTATTTGTAATTAAAGAACTACATAAAATTAGTGCGGTGATGAATTTTGTTTACCTTAAAACGTTTATTCCAACAGCTGAAATCTTTTGATACGTATTCACGTTTCGAGTTTGTGCTCTCTACAGTTGTAGAACCGCTAAATGCAGGTCGAATTAGTCATGGAAAGTGCCTCAAAATGACAGGGTCTACAAAGACGCGTTTCCTGCGGGGAGAATGGATTTTTTTCATAAAACCTTACCGCATTTGTGAGCTTTTGCTTGAGAGCCTTATGTTGCCAAGCAACCGCGCAACCCTTATGGGCAGAACAAATGATGGTTGAAGTGCCACCTTACTGTGCCGATGAAGAGGCGTCGCTCTCTGCTTCAGTTTCATTAAAACCTTCAGGGCCTGCGAATCAAAGGAACGTCTCGCAATCCGTGACAAGCTCATGGAATAAGGTTGTATTCAACATACAGCCTTATTCCCTCATAAGACTCCACTGTAACCCCACCACTGGAGTCAGTTTGATTTTGTGACTCTGCTGTTAACCCAGACCAAGGTTTAAGAGTCCTGTGTGATTTTTAAGGGCTTTGGCTGGTTAGTTTTATACTACATTTACATTTAGGTTACTAATCATTACTTGCCTAAGATTCTGTCAATCCCCAAACCCCTATCATGTATTTATTATGCTGGTTTGACAATATACAACACTGAATGTATTGAACAAACTAGAAAATATTTTGTCTGTCCGACTGCCACGTATTTAGTTATATATATATGCTACACGTGTAGGTTTTGTACATTGATAAATATGTACTGTAGCTTGTGTTCAGAGTGTAAACTGTGAGTAATGTTATGAGGTTGCTCGGAGGTGAGGTTGACTTTGCCTCGTTTGATACACAGGCGGAGGAGGAGGCTCGCAGGAACAGACTCATGAGAGACATGGCCCAGCTGCGCCTACAGGTCAGACCAGCTGTCCTGTTTATTTTTAACTGTCATTAATGCAATTCTCCACAGAATTGACTCTCTTAATCAGAGCCGTGATGAATTGTTTTCTCCTCCGGCGATCATTTTCTGTGCAGCTGGAGGTCTCTCAGCTGGAAGGAAGTTTGCAGCAGCCCAAAGCTCAATCCTCCATGTCTCCATACCTGGTTCCAGACGCTGCAGCTCTGTGCCAGCACCTGGCTCTGCTCAGACAGCTGGCTGCCAGCGGCTGCTTCATCATCATCATCCCTCGCACAGGTCGGCCCGCGCACCTTCTTCTCTTCTCATCATCTCAAAACAGGCTCGCAATGGTCATGAAAACCTCAGCGAATATTTAAAGCTGCGGTCTGTAATCTGTGACTCTCTACCACCATCTCTGTTCAAAACACAAAAATTGCAGGTTACTTGCAGAGTTATTTTCTTAACTTGGATGACAAATTTAAATTATTAAAAACTGCTGTAAGAATAAGCTACAACGCTGCGCCATCTGCGGACATGATATAGTAGCCGAAGCTTCTTTCTTCTGTTTGCACAAACATTTCCTGCAAAATTAGACCCGACAGGTCAAATTATAAATCATTATTAAAACTTAAGGTAAGGAGATTGTGTTCAACACTGGTCTGTGGTGTACTTGCTCAATAACTGATTCTTGTTTATTGTTAACACAAAAGGTTGCAGTTTGCAGCTTTAAATAATATCAGGGAATTTTAAAACTCAGTTATTAAGACCTGATAGAATTCGTGAAAGTTTCTTTAGCAAATATACCTTTTTTTTTATAGATGCATTACTGTAAAATGTTCCACAGATGCAGAGATTTTTGAAACAGTTTGTACTGGTGAAAAAATACTTGAATAGCACTATAAGTCACTTACGTTAAGTCACTTACGTTAAGTCACTTACGTTAAGTCACTTACGTTAAGTTACTTAGGAATCCGCCAAATGCCTAAATAGAAAAGTTTATTATTCTGAATACAAATTTACCACTGACATTTGTCTTCTGCAGTAATTGATGGTCTGGATATGCTGAAGAAAGAGAACGCGGGTGCGAGAGATGGCATCCGTTTCCTGGAGACAGAGTTTCGGAAGGGTAACAGGTAAATCCTGTGATACTGGGATCATCGTAACTGTTCTGAGCTGTTCTGAGCTGCCTTGTGGTCTACATAGGTTACTGCCTATAATAGTTATATATGATGGCCAGCTAGAGGCCTATAGAGACCTATAGAGCTGTTGACATATTTTAATCATTAATATTAAGGAATTTTTAGGGTGTAGCTTAATAAACTATATGTAGTTGGTATGACAGTTGGTATGAACTTGAACTC
>JAZGTI010005047.1:0-26459 GCA_036877585.1 Botia kubotai | reverse complement strand
ACTGTGTTAGATGGCTTATCTATCCGTCTCACTTTTTAGGCCATTAGCGAGCAGTTAGGAGCTAAAAAAGAGGAAATTGCTGAAGCTATTAGGAGCACCCAAGTCTTCCTGATGTCCAAGCAGGCCAGCAAGTGAGTCTGCTAACTATCACCTTCAGTAAACAAACTTCGGTACTACATTTAGCCAAAGCAAACCATCTATAAAGCCATTCATCTCTAAGGACCAACAAATGTTAAGTCTGCATAATCTTATACATGTACAGTTAATAATGCAGCCCATGTGTCCTCAGGCTGTCTTCAGAGGAGCGTGCCCAAGTGGCCTCCCAGCTGGATGAGCTGACGGCCACCTACAGTCAGCTGTGTGACAGCTCTGCTGCACAGTTACAACAGTTAGAGCAACAGCTGGCCAAAGAGGAGGAGCGCAAGGTACAGTTCATCGGGCAAGGGGAGGTCACAGCAGTGTTTTCCAAAGCCAGCTTCAACTGCAAAGAGCTTAAAACAATGCTTTTGAAATATATATTGCTTTAAATCAGGGGTGTCAATCTGCAGTCCTGGAGGGCCACTGTCCTGTAGAGTTTAGATCCAACTCCAGACTTTTATTTGCTGATCCATGTGTACTGTATTTGATTTGGAGCGGAACTCTGCACGACAGTGTGTTTGACACCTGTGCTTTAAATAATGGTCTTCGTTATGATCAAGTCTGGTCAGTGTGCTACAGAACTGCTACAGCAGTGTGTGTATATGTAAGCTAGAGTGAGTGAGTCACTTTTGTGTTGCCTGTCACGTGTGGTTTAACATTCATCACCATCTTCATACATCTCACGGATGTTTTACTTACAGTAACGAATATAACAAATTAATAGCATGGTGTGAAATCTGAATCATCTCCATGTTACACAACATGCCTGATATCATGTCACCTTAAATGTTATATTAATCAAGCTTAAATCCAACTCATCAGAGTAGAATAGTATGACTTGCTTGAGCAGCAGCTTTGGTGTCCATAGAAGCCACATTATCATTGTAGACGTTATAGTTTCTCTAGAAAGAGTTTCCATTCTTTTGCACTATGTAGACATGCACATTTCATTTGATTAAGGCACATGTAGACATCACCATGTGCCCTAATATAATTACATCCACATTGTTTTGTTGACACATGCAGCCACAGGCGTCTTTGCATAGAACGTTGAATTCATATTTCATTAGGTAACGATTACTGTGTGAAAATGTATGTGTTTGAATGCCTAAAAGTTAGATATAAACAAGATGGATTCATCAAAGAAAAATGAACAAGAAAGCTGAATAGATTTCCTAGGGATTGGTACAGACAACAAAAGAAGTCAGCTATCCGAACCTCCACATTACTGATTGAGCATGGTGTGTCTAGGTCACGACTAAATGTTTGTGTGTCTGTGTGTGCGCGTGACACTGTCTGTTTTAAGTCCATGTCTGTAATACTGTAATTCTATGTGAAACTTAATCAGCATTTTGCTTCAAAATTACTAACAGCTGCCGGGAGAGAATTTAGGACATTTAGGAGAGAAACATAGTCAGAATACAGGACTGTTTAATTGATTAAAAAGACATTGTAAATCAATCAGGATTTTCATTCACTAATAGGTAAGTTTAAAAAAAATAGAAACAAAACTGCATATGATAGGTAAGTGAGAGAGGTATGAATGTAGTTAGTGAATATAGTATAGAAAATCTCTGCTAGTCAGTCCCGGGCAGCATTTCAGGCAACTGGAGTGTGGCATGCCGATCCCTAACATCCGGCTTCTCACCCTATCGCGTCTCAATCTGCCGAAACCTCGGCCTATGAGTGTGTGTGCGTCTATGGACCATCTCACATGGTAAGTAGTGCTTGCTTTCTCTTACCGTTGCTTGCTTCTTGACCTAGCAGTTCGCAGTTCATTAAAATTTTCCATCGGTTTATTTTCTTCTTTGACTGCCTAGTGTATTTTAGCCAATCCATCTGTGCAGTTTTGGATACTTTTTCATTCTGCAATGCTATTATGGCAAATAGTTTCTTTGCATGTTACACTTATTGTTTTTGTAGAATATTTGCTTTACGTGCAGTTTTTTCACATGAATGTAATTTTACACTTTAATTTATTAGTAACTGAGTTAATTTGAGCATTAAATGTTAGTAGATCTTAGCATATGTTGATTTCATTTATTCCTGTTGTGGTGGTGGGCATTTTTGTCTGTTTATACGAATTAGAACCATTATTAATTTAATCATAATTAATTATTAATTATATCATAATAAAAGTAATGATATTTATGCAAAATATTTCTTTTTATAGGGCCCAGAAATCATCGTTGGAGTAATTGACCTTGGAACCATGGAAACCTTTTCAGTTTTTCAAGCAGCACAGCGTGGCTTCATAGACCAGGACACCTGTCATGTACTGCTGGAGGCACAGCTCATCATGGGTGGTCTATTCCAGCCAGACTCTCCTGATCTCCTCACATTAGAGAGGGGTCTTTCCAGTGGTTTGATTGATAAACTTACCTACCAATCACTGGTTGAGTTAGAGACTGCACTATTTCTGGTCAGCAAGGCTCAATTTTCTAAGAGACATGTAATACCAGTAGCTGCTGCCATGGAAGATGGTTTCATAAAGGAGTTGGTGGGGCTCCGTATACTTGAGCTTCAGGCAAGCACTGGTGGGCTAAAGTTTGGTTCTGGTGAAGAATTGGTCAGTCTGGATAAAGCAAGGCAGAGGGGCTTGGTTCCTGACACTCTTTTCCATAAGTTGCAGTCTTGCCTCAACCGTCGAGAACTTATTGATCCTAATACAGCAGAAAGACTTTGTCTGGTTGACTTTCAACAGCGTAGTGTTATCCATCAGGAGACAGGTCTGCGCTTGTTTCCAGTTAAACAGAAGCCAGGAGGAACTGTTTGCCTATGCTCTGGCAGAAAAGTAGGAATATTCTGTGCCTTTCAAGAGGGGCTCATTGACCGACAGGTTACAATTCGACTTTTGGAGGCTCAGTTGTTTGCAGGAGGGATCACTGACCCCCGCTCAGGACACAGATTGACTGTGAATGAGGCTGTGCATCATGGGCTGATGGATCAGGACTTAGCCTGTGCCCTTGTGGCACGGCAGCTACAGGGAGGAGGAATAATAGATCCAGTCAACAGGGAGCGTCTACAGTTAGATGAGGCCATACAAAGAGATCTCATCTCTCCTCGCATAGCCTTGCGTGTGCTGGAGTCACTCCAGTCTTTTAAGGCAATACTGTGGCCAGAATCAGGGGAGCTGCTCCCTGTAAGTGAGGCACTTCAGCAGGGGGCAGTTAATAGAGACCTTGTCTTAAAAGTTCTGAGCAAACGGCATTCTGTTGGTGCAGTATACCTACCTGAGAGTGGGCAAGTGGTCCCTCTAGATCAAGCTAAGAAGGTACTTGAGCCACAGGCAGTGGACCTCCTAAAACAGACTCAGATTCCAGATGTTCTTCCACATCTGAGCCAGTCAGGTTCTTCAGATATGAATCAATTGAGTTTGGGCTTTGCTTCCTCTTTATCACCCCCTGCCGCAGAGGCAGACATCCATTATGAATCTTCTGTCAAGGAGGAGAAGAGCAGGTCAAAAGAGCAGATTCAAAATCACCTTCTAACTCAGTTAATGGCACACAGCTATGTTGATGTTCACTCAGGAGAACGACTTGTCCTGCTACAGCCAGAGTTGGTAGAATTAGTATGTGAAAATGCTCAAACCACAAACTTTGCAAGACCAATCCAACAAGAAAACTCTGACAACATTAGAATTAGAGGAGAAAGTAGAGCTATGATCATGTTTCAAGGGAATCTGGAAGAAAATGTTATGTTATTGGAAGAGAATGAAGAACACAAGATTGAAAAAGATGAAACGGTCAGCATGAGCACCGATGTAGAGAAGACTATAGAAAGTGTGGAGAAGGATTGTGCACCGTTGGCAGGCTCCGACAGACATGAAAAGGACTGGCAAGAGAAAGTTTTGTTATCAGAAAGTTATGATGAATCTAAGATTAACGATGAAATTTCCAGCAAGGATATTGAAATGAGGGAGACTTTAGAAAAGGTAGAGAAAGCTGTTGCACCCTGTGTGGCAGACACAGTTCTTATGCAGTCTTCACCTAAAAAGGACTGGCAAGAGAAGGTTATGTCATCAGGAAAGTATGAAGAACCCAAGATTAAAAAGAACGAAATTGCAGACACAAACACTGATATTGGGGTGTATGTTGAAGGAAAAGAGGAAGCTCTTCCATTCTTCTCAACCACAGAAAGAGCCAATACAGACCCTCCACAGAAGGCAGACTGTAAAGAGAATGTAATGTTATCAGAAGAATTTGAAGAACCCAAGAATAAAAGGGAGGAAATTTTCAGGAAAAACACTGATATGAAAGAGACCACAGAAAGACCAGAGGAAGATATTGCCCCATTGACAGGCACAGACAGAGTCATGAAAGAGCCTTCACATGAAGATGACTGGCAGGTCAAAGTTCTGTTATCGGGAGAACATGAACAACCCAAGATTATAAAAGATGAAACTGCCTACAAAAACACTGATATTAAGAAGAATAAAAGAGAAAAAAGTTCCGGAAAGAATGCTGATATGGGAGATACGATAAAAACAGTCAAAGATCTTGCACCCTTGTCAGGCATAGATCAAAGCATTATAGAGCCTTTAGCAGTTCATCAGGAGGTAGTTTCGTCATCGGGGCAGTGTGAGGAACCCAAGATGATTAAAGATGATGTTGCCTGGAAGAACATAGAAGTAGGTGTGACAATAGAGCAAGCAGAAAAAAGTACTTTGCCTTTGACATGTATGGACAAAGGAGTTGTAGAGGCTTCACACAAGGAGGACTGGCAGAAGACAGCTTTGTCCTTAGAAGGATTTGAAGAACCCAAGATTGCACAATACGAAATGTCCAGTAAGAATACTGTAATAGGGAAGTCTATAGAAGGAACAGTGGAAGGTCTTCCAGCCTTGGCAAGCACAGACAATGCCTTCATAAACCCTTCACATACAGAGAAGTGGCAAGATAAAGTTCTGTCATCAGTAGAGTATGATAAACCCCAAAACAAGAGAGAGAAAAAATCTATGAGAGAGACTGAGAAGAGACTGGCAGAGTGTTCATATAAAGTGGACTTTCAGGGTAAGGTTCTGTCTTCAGGAGTATATGAAATACCCAAGAATGAAAGAGAGACAGTTTCCTGGGAGAGCACTGAAATGAGAGAGGGTATTGAAAAAGCAGAAGAGCTTCCACCTTTGAGCACAGACAGCACTTTTGTAGACCCTTCTCATAAAATGGAGAGGCAAGGGAAAGTTATGTTTACAGGAGAATATGAAGAACCAAATAATAAAAGAGAGGACATTTCCAGAAAGAACGCTGGTATGAGAGAGACTTTTGAAAGACAGGAGGAAGATCTTGTTCCATTGGCAGGCACAGGCAGAGCCTCAAAAGAGCCTTCAACTGAAAATGACGGGCAAGTAAAGGTTCTGTCAGGAGAAAATGAAGAGCCCAAGATTAAAAAAGATGAAATTGCCAGCAAGAACACTGGATTGTGGGAGTCTGTAGACAGAGCAAAGGAAGAATTTGTCCCCTTGACAGAAGGAACAACCTCCATAGTGTCTTCAGATACAGGATCAGCCATACTAAAGACTATATCAAGGAACGGGACACTTTCTCAAAATCAGAGTATAGAATCAACACTAAATGAAACGAAACATGTGGAAGGTTTCAAGATGGACCAACCAGAAAGTAGTGGAAATATGCAGATGGAGGAAAGTCTCAAGATGGAGCAGCCAGAAAGTAGTGGAAATATGCAGATGACTGATCAAACATTATTTGAAATGGGTAAAAGCAGTGCACATGGTACATTCCAGAACACTATGAAATTAGAACAGTTTGACCCACCAGAAACTAAGACTTTATCATTAGAGCCAAGTGATGATGTGAAGCTTGAGTGTATGGCTATGGATCTACAACAAGGTGGTCTTTTAACTGTGGGTGGTCAAAAATTTATCTTGGATAATGCTGTGGCACAGGGTTTGCTTCCAGGGCACACTGCTATTAGACTTATGGAAAAAGCCTGTATTTTTGGTGGCTTCATGGATGTTCGTAGCTGCAAGTCACTTAGTGTTGAGGATGTGATGCAAGAAGGTATGTTGAATGAAGACTTGATGACCAGTGTGCTTCATTCAGAAAAGAGTTTAGCTGGTGTGGTAGATGTGGAGCATGGTCGGCTCTGCTCAATAAGGGAAGCTGCTGATGCAGGCCTGTTGGACTCAGATACGGCATCTCGTCTTCTTGAAGCACAGGTTGTATCAGGGGGATTAGTTGACCTGCAAAGGGACAAGAAGGTATCGGTTACCCTTGCAGCCAATCTTGGTTTGATTGACGAGTGTAAGAAAGAGGAACTTCTTGCCCTAGAAAAGTCATGCCGGGGAAAAACGTCAGATCCAAATGCAACACACACCAAGTTGGCATTACAGCTTCAGATGAAAGGAGTGGTGAACCCAAAAACCAAAACCGTTGTGCCATTGAAGGAAGCACTTCAGAAAGGCTTAATTGAACAGGATGAGGCACAGCAGATTTTCTGCCAACAGGTTGCAGAAGGTGGCATTGTGCATCATGGTTCTGGTGTTCGGCTCCCTGTTGTGGATGCACTAGACCAAGGTCTCATCAGTGACACTATGGCTCCAAAGTTAGAGGAACTTGAAAATGCCTTCAAGAGCCAAGAGTTATTTAGTTTGAATCCAGACACTTCACTTCTTCAGGCATCCACAGGTTCCATTTATGATAATACATCAAAAACTAGGCTTACTTTGACTGAGGCTGTTTCCAAAGGCCTTCTAGATGACAAAACAGCAAGCACAGCTATGACCTCGCCCAACGTGAAAAGGGGGTTGTTGGATCCTCATACTGCCCATATTGTGCCCTACTCTGAGATGATAAGGCAGGGTAAAATTGACATTGAGACAGGACACAGGTTCCTTGAAGTGAGACCTTTCAGAGGTGTTCCAAATAAACAAACTAATAAAATGATGACGTTACCACAAGCAATTAAGGCAGGGCAAGTGGATCCCATACCCGCACTTAGAGTACTGCAAAGTCAAGCAGATACAGGTGGTATCATTGACATTGACAGTGGAGAGCGTTTGCCTCTTCCAGAGGCTGTTAATAAAGGCTTGGTTGATAAAGCTATGGCTAAATGTATTGCTACCAATCAAGTCTTGGTAGGGGGGTTGCTTGATCCAGCTACTGGACACAGGGTTTCCAGCATTACTGAGGCAATTCAAGGTGGGCTTATTTCTAGAGAAATGGCTACAGAGATTAAGGACAGCGTGGGACATGTGGATGAAGCTGAGACAAAAAATGCCAAGCTATCAGTCTCCTCAACAAGTGAAACATCCTGTAATTTTGTTCCTCAGGTGGTATCAGGTCAGGCCAACCCTAATGAAATATCATCTGAGACAAATATAGCAAGTTCACAATTACTATCTCTTACAGAGTCTAAAACTAAGACTGCTGGTCACCTGAATAAAGAGGAGCTTGAAATAACTTCAGGTGTTGACATTTCTGAGCACAATCATGGTTTACAAAACAAAGAGCAAGCGCTTGATGTAGGCTTATCACATGAAACAGTGATGCAGAGGAGCACTGACACCTCATTGGAGGTCCTGACTGAATTTGCTCTGAAAGCAGAAAAAAGTCTTCAGCAGGCTGTTGAAGAGATTAAACCCCCCAAAGATATCAAATCGCTGAAGCAATGCCAAAGCCCTAAGCAATATAAACAGGTTCCTGATACCAAATACCTAGAGTTGGACAATAAAAAGTTACCACCTTTACAAGACCAAACCACTGAGGCTGAGATCCAAAGGCAGCCAGTGAGTGAAAGTGCTGTTTCTCAGGCCATTTTGTTGGACACCACAGATAACAAGGATCAAGCCCCATATACAGTGCAAACAAAAAGAGAGACAGAGATTCAGAGGCAGATAGTGAATAAAGGTGCAACATCTAAGGCCATTGTGTCAGCAATTACAGATGTCTCAGACAACAAGGAACAAACCCCATATACAGAGCAAACAGAAGTGCATAGTTTCAAGGTAAAAGAACGTCAATTAGAGTGTGAAATGGAGGACAACAGGGAAAGCCTGAAGACTATATTGGATGTGTGTGTGTCCAGTCCCACAACAACAGTTAAAGTACCAGAAAAGAAGAAAGGCAGAGGGAAAAATAAGAAGCGAGTTAAAATAGAAAAAGAAAGTGAGGAAAAGCCGCACGTTTTAGTTACTTCTGAAGTTTGTCAGACTATAGTTTCACCTTCAGAAAATACTGAAGTTAGTAAAAAGGATGACCTTACCACTGGTCAAAAGAAGGTAAAAGATAACAAAGTAGAGGGGATGATGAGGGAAGAGTTACCAAAGACTTCCCAAACAAGTGGTAGCTTTGCACCCATGCCAGGGAGTGATGAGAATGTTCAAGACAAAGCTTTGAAAATTGGGACTGCTTGTGGAACAGAGACGCCTATACAAAAGTCTGATCATCTGCAGTATGTAAGCAATGCAGGGCAGAAAGAGAAGGCTCAAATACAGCACAGTGCCATGACTTCTATGACACAAACTCAGGAGGAGCAAGAAGCTATTGGTACCTTTAAGGATTTTGGCACAGAACATGAAAAGAAGAAGAAGAGGAAAAATAAAAGTAAAAAAGCTAAGCAAATGGCTGTTGATGAAGCAGAAGGAGTAGGAGAAAGGCATGATGATAGGCAACTTGAGAAAGTCAATCAGGCAATGTCACAGAAAGAAGCCCTTTTGGTGAAAGCGAAGGAAAGTATTCTTAGAAAGGTGTTTGAGCGAGGAGTCAGTGAAAAACAAGCTGCTGAGGAATTAGAAGCAATGCGGCAAGTAGCCAGTACCAGAGAATTACACATGACTTCTCTAGATGAATCCATTATAGAAAGGAAAAGCCCGAAGTCTGCTCAGAGTAAGAAGGATGATAAACTACACCAGATAGGGCAAGAAACAAAGGATGAAAGTCAGTCAGTCACTGAGATGATGGAGCAACTTCAACCTGAGTCTGATTCCCCTGCATGTTCCACAGTTGAAGCACAACTTCATGAACAGAATGACGTTCGGCTTGACAGTCATACAAGCAGAGAATTAAGTGGTGTTGAGGTAAATCAGCACATATCATCTTCTCAGACTCCTGATAAAATTGAGGATATAGATCAGCAAAGGCTGATTCCTGTTCAGAATTTAGATGGGGAAGCAAATGAAAGAACAGCAGAAAAACAAAGCCTTGAGCCAATATATACAGAAGTTGAGATGTTGGTAGACACAGTGGCTGAATTGACATTGTTATCAGATACTTCAGTGACAGAGATTCAGAGGCAGACATTGAATGAAGGTGTAATTTCTAAGGCCATTTTGCCAGAGACTGCAGATATCTTGCACAACAAAGAACAAGCTCCACATACAGAGCAAGCGAAATTGCATAGTTTCAAGGCAAAAGCAGATCAGTCAAAGTGTGAAATGGAGGACAACAAGGACAGCCTGAAGACTAGATCAGATGTATGTGCTTTCACTCCCACAATGACAGTTAAGGTATCAGAAAAGAAGAATGACAGAGGGGAAAACAGCAAGCAAGCTAAAAAGCAAATTAAAAGTGATGAAAAGCCGCAAGTTTCCTCTGAAGCTTGTAAAGATGTCAAATCAACAGCCTACACAAGTGTCTCTGACATCCCAGCAATCAAGGACTCTAAAGAGCTTTTGTTGAGTGAGGTGTGCACTTCTTACTCACCACTGAAGAAAGCAAGCAATGAGCCTCAGCCAGACAGAGATAAACAGCCCACTTCCGTTGATAAAGCCACATATGACCCCTCTGTCCCAGAATCTAAACTATCTAGAGTTTCACTTATTGAGGAGATCTCGGAGTCTAACACCACAGAGAGAGAAAAGGTGGAGGACTGTACAGAAGGTTTAGTGGAAATACAGTCTGGAGAAATTTTAATGAAAACTGAACAAATAAACATGGATACTACAAAGTCTAGTAAGGTAAGATGATTTTTGTTTAGGTTCTGATATCTTCATGTGCCATTTTTGTTTTTAGATTTTTGGAAATTCATGTTTTTCTTCTCTTTTCAGTCCTCACTAGCCCGACAAGAGTGCTTAGAGCATGACCAACAGATTGTGGCCCTGCTCTCCATGGTGAGACACATCGAGGTCCGTCTTAAGCAGCAGCATCAACAGTCTGTTGGCCGAAGTCTCATTGTACTTGATGACATAATCAGACAGACAGAGGTAAAAGCTTGTTGTATTAGATTACAATCTTTGACAGGTTGCCAATTTAATACCTTAAACTTAACAATGGTTATATTCACATTCATTTAATTCTCGATTCAGATCCTTTGTCTGGAAATTAGTGACCTGGAACCAGAAGTGCACAAGGAGACAGCTGCAGCCAAGCAGCTCCTGAAGTCTCACCCCCAGGATGTCCCACGTCAGCTGCTTATGGCCCTGGAGAAAGATGAGCAAAGCTTATCTCGAGCATACAGTGCAGCCAAAGACTTTTCCCAGAGTACTTTGCAGGGGTTGGAAGCACAAAGAGATATGCATAAGGTAAGTAGAATTTTTCTAAATGTAAATATGAACATTGGGACAGTATCTCTTATACCAAATCAGTTTCTTTGTACATGTTAGTGAAATTTGAATATTCCTGCAGAAAGCTATAAGTACTCAGCTGAGGTCCTTGGAGGAGCAAGTTGATGGCCTTCTCAGCTGGCTTAAGGAGACTGAGAGTCAAATGGAGGAAGAAACAGAGGTAGATGGGCAGACAGCAAGAGACAGAAGTATTTTTGACAAGATCACCCAAAAGCAACAGCTGTGCAAGGTAAAACCTTATTACCATAAATTACCAATTACAGTGATAGCATTTTTCATAGTCATTTCTTATAAGCTCCTTTTCACTTCAGGAATTACAGACTGCCCTTGAAGCCCGTTCCAACGAAGTCAGCACAGTGGCATTCAATATTCAGGTGTTTATTTGTGAGCGTGCTCAGGATCTGCTGCCTGATCAGAGCAGGCATCTCCTTGGACACCTGGAGCAGCTACAGAGGGTCTTCCACCAGGCTGTTGGTCATACACACGCCAGAGCAGAGGCACTGTCAGTCCAGCTGGCCAGAGAGCATGAACAAATGAGGAAAGAACAAAAAGAAAAAGAAGAGAAACTGGAGAAAGAGAGACAAACTACAAGAGATAGAGAGGTTTGCAAAAAGATGAATAATTGCTCGCACCGCTATATTAGGAACATTAACTTACCTACTAAATACTAAACCACAAATTTTAAGGAAACCAAACACTGCAGTAAGTACAAAAATTGTCAAAAGTTAACCACACTATTGAAGCATGTATATATATTAGATGGAATGCCGCGTTTGCAAATACAAAATAATCTTCACATGCTTGTAAAATGAGCGTTTTTGTTGCCACCTGTGTTTTAAAGTCGAGCTTGATTTTGCCAGCTGTATGAGTGGCATAACACGTGTGTATTAACCTGTCTGCCTTGCTGTTACAGATTGCCACGGAAGACACATTTGGAAAAGGCTAAAGATTTAAAAGTAGCCCCACTGTGTAGTGTGCTTGTTTTTTCCTGTCTTTCGAGAAAGAGAGGAAAATATCAAACTGAGATCTTTTGTTATTTGTCTGTGATTTTTTTGTTTGCTTTACTGGCCTGTTGAGAGAGTGTTGTTTTTGGGTGCTTTGTGTGGTGACTTTAGACACATCATGCTCAACCAGTGTGTATTGTGATAAACTCATTCTTCATTATGATAATAATTGCTCAAATGCAAAGAAATCTTTCGTTTTGGTTGTTTTTACTTTCTGACCTCTGTTCTTAACGGTGGGATGTAGGTTGTGGAGCAGCAGAAGGCAGAATGCTCTCAAAAACTGGAGAATCTCACTATGTGGTTGGCTGGTGCTGCCAGCCTTCTGGCCAATCAGAGAGCGGGTGCCGAGTCCAGTGATGTCAGTACATTACAGCAGAAGCAGAATAAGCTTAAGGTGAGATAGAGGCCCATCTGACAACTACTTCTAAAAACTATTGACCGAGGAGTATTTATTTATAATTAAATCTTGATTACACAATGTCTTACACAAATTTTGCCTGTACCCTGTAATAATAGGAGGTGGAAAAGGACCTTAAGACCAAAAGTGATTCACTGATGGAGACTATACGCTCAGTGGAGGAGTTCCTTGCCGAGCGTGGTGACAGTTTGAGTCCTGAAGAGAAGGCCAAACTACAGGCAGCCCTTTCACAGATGAAAGAGCAGCACAACTCGCTTACAAACTCAATCCAGACCTCACTTGCTCAAGTGGACTCTGCCATCATCACGACAGTTCAGCAGAACACACAGAGAGTACGGCGTTTTCCTCTTTGCATGTTTTATTTGTCAGTATACTTCCAAATTCCGCTTAAAATAGTCCTTTTTGGTTCTCCTCAAGGTAAAAGCAGAAGAGCAGATGCAGGACACGCAAGAAAAAATAGACACACTGTTTAGAGAATTGTCATCACTGGACGAGTCAAAGAGGAGGTCACTTGACGAGACCGTCAGCGACTCGCCCTCATCTGTACCACCAGAGAATGCTCTGAATTCTCACAATGACATGCTTCAGGTCAGATTCTTCAAGAGATGCTTAATCTTCTTCATTTAATCAGTATCAGCTTATAACAGCAGCTCAGTTTTGAACTTCTGCAGTTTAAAAGTCAAATTCTGCATAAATTCAAAAAGTTACACAGTCAGTTTTACTGATCTAAAGTCTTTTGTAAGGTAAGTTTAGTCAGTTTAAGTCAATTCTGTTTTGTAGGTTTTGAAATCTGTTCTAAAGCTGGGTTCTTAAAGTTCTGATATTTAGTATATATAGTACTGATGTTTTGCATTTTGTTGATTCCACCAGACGGAGCTGCAGCAGTTACAAGCTCAACAGGCTCACCTTCAGCAGGTTTCCCAGTCTGTTCGCTCCCTCCTGGAACAGCCCGACTCCAGTGTGCCACCAGAGGAGAAGCAGCGCTTGCGAGCCAAGCTGGAGCAGCTGCAGAGTCAGCATCAGGAGAAGCTCCAGAGCTGTCAGGACAGACTGAGGCGGGCAGATGTCCTCAGAGATGAGCTTGCCAAGTTCATGCAGGAGCACAGGAACCTGGGAACATGGCTAGATCAAAACGAACAAGAGCTACGTTCACTCGGGGAAGAGGAAACTGATGCAAAAGGCCTGAAAGACAGAATGGAGGAGCACAAAAAGGTATCAGAGATAGTGATCATTTAAATCATCTTTTCATTGCGTTCTGTTTGTCTGTACACCAGGCTGACTAATAATCAATATGAGAGCATCTGTTTCTTTGTATTGTGCAGCTTGCAGAGGATATTATCTGTCACAAAGCAGATCTGCGCTTTGTGACCATCTCCGGTCAGAAGGTTCTGGACTCAGTCCAGGGGGCCCTGGAGAGGGCGGGCAGTACAGATCCAGCTCTAGAGGAAACCAAACATCTAGTGAGCGACAAGCTCCAAGATGCCACACAGCGCTACAATTCATTGCACAGCAAGGTGGCTACAAATCAATACAAGTCTTACATGATATGGTTGTGCGCAGACTGAAATATTTAATCGTGTGCTCCTTTTTTGTTCAGTCCTCAGAACTTGGCACCCGTCTCTCGGGTCTCCTGGGGCGATACCAGCAGTACCAGGATGAGGCTGGTTCTTTAGACACCTGGCTGAGCACTCAGGCACAGAATCAGAGCATATTTAAACCCATCGGGGAGCAGGCCGACACCCAGGCGCTACAGCGTGCACTTACTACTGTACAGGTCAGATGATTTTGCTAAAACTGTTTGAGCAGATGGATATATGATGTGCAAATGATCACCATTAGTGAAGCACTATTAGTGACCCTAATCATGGTAATCTTTCTGATTAATCATTGTTTCTCTTGTGTGGTCTCTTCTTAGCTGTTACAGGATGAGCTGGCAGAGCGTACGGTACAGCTTGAGAAAGTCAAGAGAGCAGGAAAAGAGCTTGTCAACACTCAAGAGTCCCCTGCTCTCAAAACAGCAGATATTATCAACACCACAGGTCATTTTATTCTCATTTACATTGGTGCATTTGGCAGGCGCTTTTATCTAAAGCATCTAAAGTATCATTGTTGTTTGATAACAGCTAAGATATAAGACCTTTATTATTGTTTATTGTATTGTCCGACTGCACATTATCCCTTTCATATAATGTAAAACTTTACCATGGTCATTTCAGATGCTCTAGAGAAACGCTTTGAAACTCTCTCTGATTCGGTGTCACTAAGAGCTGAGCAACTTCAAACGGCTGTTGCCCAGTCAGTCAGTGTTCAGGAGGGGCTAAAAGCTCTGCTGGCCTGGCTGGACGGCCTGCCTTTATCTTCTGCCCCAGTCCAGCCTACTGCTCAAGCAGTTCAGGATGCCCTGACACAGAATCAGGTATTTTGCTCATTTTCCATCATAATTATTAATAATTCAAATTTTTCGAATTTTGTAATAAACCTTTCTCGTAAACGTCACTGTTTCTTCTGCAGAAAATACGTCAGGAGCTGCTTTCAAGGCAGGGCAGCGTAGATGCCACGTTTGACTCTGTGTCTAAGCTGTTGAAGTCTGCAGATGCATCGACTGCCTCTGGCCTGCAGAGGGCACTGCAGGACCTGACTCAGCGCTACACAGAGGCCCAGGCCAAACAGGCCGAAAGAGAGACTGACTTACGAGGGCTTTTGCCCAAGTTGGAGAACTTTGAGCGTCAGAGCGCAGACCTCCGTAGTTTCACACAAAGTCGAGAAAGAGCTCTCGCCCCCGTAGGCCAACCAGACTGTAGTGTTGATGACTACAGACAGACTGTAGAGGTTAGAGAATAAGGTTTTTGGCCTCTCTGGTTACTAAATAGTGTTAATTGGATCGACATTACAAGTCATTATTTATCTTTTTTTATTGAAGGAGGTGAAATCTGACATTACCCAAGAGTCAAGTCAGTTAAAGTCATTTGTCGAGCTTGGTTCAGAACTGGGCCAATCTGGGATCCTTGCCAATGTCCAAAGCCTTCTGGACTCAACCAGAGAGGTTTCTGAGGAGTTTGCACGCCTGGAATCTAATGCTAACGAGAGGTGAGTGGAGAGAGTTAACACACATCATTTAAATGATCTCTCCAGACCATAAGTAGAAACAGGAATAAGCAAATATGTAGGATTGGGGAACCATATGTAATCTTTGAAGGAGCCAGCATTGAAAAGGCTGTTTTGTTTGACCTTTAATTGAAGTATTGGAGGAGAACATGTTCCTCTCAATGTTCGTAGTGGTTACAGCCAAAAATACAATAAGTATGTTTTTCCAAGCTGTTCTCGGACACAAATCCTTCATCAAATGGAGGTAATTTAATTTGAATCCTGTCCAAATCAAACACATCTGTTTTTCTCTTACAACCACTTAAAAAATTACAGGCTCTTTCTCAGGGGTCATCAGATAAATGTAATCCCATCCAGTTTGTTGTATGTAAAGTAGCAGCATCTCAAACATTTAGAAAACCACTCATGTCCGAATGGTGCTTTACTTACTTCTAGAAACGAGATGCCATGCCAGATCTAATTGCTTTAAAATTTGACATGACAAAAATCATCAAGACAGTATGGACACGGCTGGAATTGTCTCTGGCATAAAAATAGCATCTAGCTAACCTAATTTGACAGCACTGTGTTCTTTATGGAAAGCAATCTGCCACATCTCTTCTTAAGATGGCTCGCTGGGGCCCCCAGCATTTTTAGATGCCCCCATAGAGGAATCATAAAACAGTCAATCATGTGTTCAAATCTGACTCCACATATCTCCTGGAATACTCCTTATTGGGAGGTGGGATTACTGTAATATAAACTGTATGTAAAAATTAACATGTTAGTACATGACCTTCGACCCCAGCTGCTGCTAACAATAGTAAACGGTATGCTAGTAAAGAGTCTGGAGTGGAGTTTGGCTCTGCTTAATGTCCCACACAAACTCCCGTTCTATCATCATGGCTTAAAATAGGCACCTCCTGTGTTGCCTTATTAATAGAAGGGATAATTGGCCATACATGTCTGTTTATGTTTGTTTACACTAGATTTGTCTGCAGTCGATCTCAGGTGTAAACAACATCTAATTTTCACCTGATTTTTCATAATTATTTTATGGCACTGTCAACAAACAAGGTTTATCTGATATGTCTGTTAACTGTTGAATAAAAAAACATCCCTATTCATAGAATGTGCCATTTGTTCAGCTAACCTGCGTCGTGTCCTTCACAGATTTGATTCCATTCAGAGCTGTGTACAGCAACTGGCGGAGTTTCGCTCGCGCTCTGGCTCCCTCCTCAGGTGGCTGCAGGCAGTGCAAGAGCAGGTGCCTTCCAAAGAGCCTATCCTCAGCACAGAAGGCCTGCAGAGGAGAGCACAACAGCTTAAAGTAGGACGGGACTTCTCGCTATTTACAGTGTCTGTAAATACACCACTGTTGGTTTTTAGAGAGGTGAGCTAACATTAACCTGTCTCCTCTCCACAGGATCTTTTCGCAGAATGGGAGAGCCAAGGAGGCCAAGTTCAGGAGTTAAACAAGAGCAGTTCACAACTGGAGAGTCTGATCATTAACATCACAGCTCCAAAGAACAAGACTGGTAAGTACAGCGACAGATTTGGAGACTTGGGTCCAATGCTCTGTTTAACTATTGCTAGCCATGTTTCCGCTGTGATGTCACTGATATCTGATCCATATATGTATATGTGTGTATGCATTATGGCCGTGACGATAACAACATTTCCAGTAGACCAAATTTCAGTCCCGACTTGTGTTCCTTTCTTGACTCCTGTTTCTCTCTCACCTTATAAGACTTCCTGTCATCTTTCCATGGTCCTGTACAATAAAAGCTATAAAGGCCAATAAACTAATGTGAATATTGAACAGTCATTAATTATTCAAGGTAATAGTTGAAAGTAAATAAAAAATAAACAAATTAAAAATAATGCTAAACAATGGTCAAAAGTAACCACCTGTCTATCCACCCGTCTATCAGAGTTGGTATTAGCAAAACTGGTGCCATTATGTACATGTACATATGTATGTATGTCTGTGGTTCTAAACTGTCTTTGAGTTTGTTTAACTTCTTGCGTTTGTGTGTACTGCTCAAACGTGTGTGAATTATTGTGCCAGTGTCTGAGCGTGCGTGTGTGTTTCTCCCAGGTGTTCCCCAGCTCAATGGTGCTTCCAGTCCCAGCAGTGTTAATGGCATTCACACCTGTAAAGGTGAGCTTCCTTCACACCTTTAGCTAAAAAGCTGTGAAGCCTGTACATCTTCATTCGAAACCACTACACAACTTCCACTGGCTTTTCCCCCTCCCACTGAAACCCTTTCTCACTCTTTCATTCACTATTTCTCTCATTCACTGTCCGTGTTTTACTTCGCATTGCTTCTTGTCCTGTTGGTGTCTGTCTTTGTGCATATGGCCAATTTGTCCAGTCATTTAGGATTAAAATGCTAAATCTTCAGCTTCTGTCCCATTATTTGAAAAGCAGAAGACACTTCTCACAAATTGGGTCCCCAGTAGCGAATGAAAAAGGGGAACAAAGAAAATTAAGTCTTTTAATCGTTTTTTCTAACAAATGTCAGTAATAGAAGGCGCTTAACCTATTGTCAGCTCTTTAATTCGTATAAAAGTTACGAAAATCAAATTTGATTATTTGTTTTTCTTTCTGTAATGCTTTAGAAAGGGGCCAATTTGTTTTACTTCCTTGTCAGCAACAAGGCTTGATGTCAAGATCTTTAAGATGGGACTGGCCAAAATCAGTTTTCGAGGGGTAGCTCTTTTTTATGTGGGTTAATTTTATAGTAAATAACAGTTTAGTATAAACTGTAATAGTTCTCACAACCCAACAATGGATTTTGTCTGCAACGCATTGCCTCCAGTGCTTTGCCTCCAGAAAAAGTAATAGGACACCAAATTTGTTCCTTATTCACAGAAATGCCAAAAATTAGCTGCAGCCCAGAGGTGATGCAGTTTTATAAGTATTTGACCTGGTCATTGGCCTGCCTGACTGTACTTACATCAGCATTTCTTCCCTCTTACCCTCAGACTTGACAGAGATCCAGGTGGCAGTGTCAGATGTGAATAGCAAGTATGAGCAGCTGGGAAGTGACTTAAGGGAAAGGAAGTGTAGACAAGAGGCCTCGCTGGACCTGCGGCAGAAGGCCAGGCAGGGCACAGAGGCTCTCGCCCAGTGGCTGGTCCCCCGCGAGCAGAGTCTAAATCAAGGGCAGACTGCCTCACCCTCCCGGCCAGAGGTGGTACGTGCTCAAGCCCAAGAGACCAAGGTAATTTTATTTTTGTAAGATATTTTGGTTTGTCGTGTCACATTTCAAAGTACTTCCGTATATAAGTAGATATTCAATAGCAGCTGAAAACAAGTATGGATAATGCCTGTAATTTTCTGTGAGTTGAGTGTGGCTATCATCCTACTGTATATGATTATATTGTCAGTAAGATAACAGATGGATGTCTTTGTCCAGGCTTTAATCTCAGAGCTCGCTGAGCATTCTGGGAAAGTGGAGGATCTAAAAAACATCCTGAAACAGCTAATTACAGAAAATCCAGACTCTCCTGAAGCAGAGACGTGGAAACGTCAGCTTGAAGACATAGGTCAGTGAACAAAGAAACAGCAGGAGTCTTTAAAAGTCATTAGGAGTCTTTTAATATGTGGTGTTCTTGCATTAAAGGTTTATAAATATATTTCAGTTTAATGGACTGTCCCTGAAGCAATTACTGTTTTAACTTTTTAATGATGTAGTACACAGAGTAATGCATTAATATTCATTTGTTGGTCGTGAGTCGAGAGTTTTGTGCAGGAACTGGAAAGCATAAAATAACTAGAGCTGCAAGAGACCTTGTCTCTTACAGGGCAAATGTCCTGAACTTCTGCTGATAGTATTTTTAGACCATTCTGATTTTGTCAAAGTGCAACCTGTACAGCAGACATTTCTTTATTGCAGATCAGAGTGCTTCATGTAGAAAGTATGCCGATGTCTGGCACACTTGAACGGTCCTTTCAATAAGATCAGTACAAATGCAAAACAATGTTCTACACAATTCTGTCTCTGTTGTGTAGATGCTGTGTTGTCCAGTATCATAATGGACTCTGGTTCTTGCTATGTTTAGTATTTAAATGATTCAGAGTCATTACCCATCATGGTTACCCTTGAATTTTAGTGTTGTCATGGTTTCTAAAGCACTAATGTTACTATGGTTTCATAAAAGCATTCATACTGATGCTTAGAACGTTCCTAAACAAGCACATTTTTCCCCCAGACTCACGATGGAAGAAGGCCAATCAGACTGCAGCGCAGAAGCAGACTGAATTAGAGGCATGTGCTGATAGGCTGGGTAGTTTTGCATCAGCAGCCAATCAGCTAGGCCCATGGCTGCGAGAAAAGGAGCTAATGATGAGTGTACTGGGCCCACTAAGTATCGACCCGAACATGCTTAACACACAGAAACAACAAGTGCAGGTAAACAAAATATATCACTGTAGTTAAACCTGTAATTAAATGAGTCCATTTGTACAAACTGATTATCCACCTGTTTATCTAGTTTATGCTACGGGAATTTGAGACACGCCAACCCCAGTTTGACCAGCTGACCCAGGCAGCAGAGGGAATCCTCTCCCCAACTGCTGATGAGGCAGCTGCTTCTGGAGATGGCAAAGACCTAGCAGAGGTGAGACAGGAGCTGGCAGACATTTCACGACAGTGGGAGGATCTTACATCCCGCCTCACTGGCCGCTCCCAGCAAATCGTCCAGGCACAGGGGACCAGCGAACGTTACTTGGCCCTCCTCAGGGAACTGTCTCAGAGTGTGGCCAATCTGGGAGAGAGACTGGATGCACAGGCATCTCTGAGTGCTCAGCCCGAGGCCCTGCGCCGCAGGCTTCAAGAAACTGGGGAGATCCGCGCTGAACTAGAACAGAGACGGAGTCAGCTGGCCCAGGCTGAGCAGCTGTGCACAGAGCTCGGCACAATTGTAGCTGAACCATATCTCAGAGATGAGTTGCATAAGAGACTGGAGGCCGTGAGCGGTCCCCTCAAGAGCCTAGAAGAAAGGACCGGTGAGTACATCCTGTTATAGGGTTTTGCATAGCCTAAACCTTGTATGCCATAGTGTAGATGTATCATTTTTTCAGGCCTTGGCATAAGTATATAATAGTAACCAAGTCCCTAACTGCTGTGTTTCAGCTGATGGCTTGTCCCAGCTGCAGGCCGCCCTGTCCAGCACCCAGCAGTTCCAGCAGATGTTTGATGAGCTTCGTGGCTGGTTGGATGGGCAGGCTGGGAATCACACAGCTGCTGTTTCTGAATCCTTCCCTTGCCAACCTGAGGCTCTGAAAAGCCTTCTTGCCCAGCAGGAGGATCTCCAAAGAACCATTGCGCAGCAGCGTGGGTCCTATGAGCTCATTCAGGCCGAAGGGGCGTCTCTTTTGGCATCCCTACCTGCTGGAGATGAGCGACTAGCCCTACAGACTCGATTAAACACTTTACGGCAAGATTGGGAGGGCTTAAATCAACAAATCACTGAGAAACATGGCAGAATTAAAGAGACACTGTCCCGTGCTGAGCGGTACCGACAACATTGCGAAGAACTTGTACCCTTAGTGACTGAATTTGAGGAGAGGGCAGCAGACATCCATCCATCACTGGATCCTGCTACCTTAGAAGAGGCTTTGCAAAAGGCTAGACAGTTGACCCTGGACCTGGATTGCCGTCGCCCCCTCCTGGATTCCCTGAACACTGCGGCAGATCGGCTGCTTGAGCAGGGCTGTGCTGGTGAAGACAGTGTGAGGGATGAGAAAGCCCAGCTTAACCACAGGGTTGACAGACTATCTGAGCAGCTGCAGGGACGCACGGCCCAGCTGGAGGAGTTGGGAAGCAGATTGAAGGAGTTTGAAGATGGGAAACAGGCCGTGGAAAGAAGACTGGAGGCAGCCAAACATCAGATCGAGGTTCAGGAGGCGCTCGGACCACAAGCTTGTAGCAATAAAAGCCTGGAGCGCCTGCGCAGCCAGCAGGAGTTGTTGAATTCAGTGCAACCGCAGGTAGTGTACCTGCGTAATTTGGCTCAGGGGCTGGTGCAAGATGCACCGCAGATCTCGGGGGCAAGTGAAGATGGTGGCCAGAGGCTGTTACAGCAGGCTTGTGACACTGAGAGAGAGTTTCAAGAAGTTACTGAGAAGGTGAGAGGATCAATGTCAATGTTGTAGACAGAATATTAAATATAACCTCATTCGTAGGTTATGTCTGAGCATGTATGTTTTTGCTGAAGTAAGACACAGTCTTATTCTGGCTCGTAGGTTCAGATTTGGCTCATGCATTCCAAAGAGTGTGTTGTCATCCATTTGTAATCAAGACTTTAAAGGTGCAGTAAGTGGTTTCTGAAGAACGCTGTTTGAAAAGTCCCAGCTGTGTAAATGGGAGAAAAAAATGGATCTGACCGATCACCTCAACACCATAACACTCTTGTAGCCAATCAGCAATAGGGGGTGTATGCACCAGCTGTAAATCCTTGCACGTAGCGTATTTGTTATTTTGAGGGTGGAGAAATGAAGGAAGGGGTGTGTTCGTTTGGTGTCGATTTAAAAGATCAACAGCGTTTCTCAGAAATTGCCTATTGCACCTTTAAGCATTAAAATTCATTTCATGAAGGATCTTTCCTGTTATGCTGTACCTGCTGTACCAACTTGTGAGTTGTGTTTCTGTGGAAAAGTGTTTTTGACATTCAGAAATAAGCTATAGTCAAATAAATATGCTCAAGCTTTTTTTTATTATTATTATAATTATATGCTGTACATTCAGACCATATGTCCACTCTATTTCTCCTGTAGACTGAGCAGTGCTGCTCATCCCTGGAGTCTCGGTTACAGGGTGTGGGAGAGGTTCAGTCACGTGTGCGTGATGTGTTCTCCCGCCTGGCTGACTTGGACGATGAGCTGGACAGTCTTAGCCCTGTAGGACGAGATGCAGACTCTTTGGCCTCACAGGCTGATGCAGTCAGGGGCTTCCTGAGCCGACTTGATGCCCTTCGCACTGAGCTTGAGAATAATGGTGGAGAATGCACTACTATGCTCCGCAGAGAGGGAAGTTCTCCAGACCTACTGGCCCTCAGGAGAGAGACTGAGGCCCTGAGCAGACAAGCAGGCAAGTTGGCCGAGAGGGGCCAGAGCCGACTGGCACTCATAGAAGCAGCAGAGGAGCGTGTGAAAGAGTTTTACAGCCGGATGGCTGAGCTGCAGGGGCTGCTGGGCCGGGCAGAAGAAGTGCTGAACACACAGGCTGTTGTGGGGACAGAGGTGGAAGTCATCAAAGAGCAACTTCAGGAATTCAAGGTAGGAAGAGATATTTAGTACTTTTAGCAGACTGTGTGTGTTTAGACTCATTTCTCCACTACCCATGATCTCTTGTAATTTTTTGGTTTCAAATTGCACTGTGAAGTAACCACTCTTTACTATTATGGATTGTGTTCAAGCACAATGTAAGTTGGCAACACAGTGGGCAATGATATGTTAATAGAGGTGTTGTTCCTTTTCCTAAACTTTAACTGTAACTCTTGAGACCAATCCTAGACCTTTTAATAAGGCAGAATAAGCTAGTAGGCAGTAATCGGCTGAGAGGATGATGCTCCATAACTAAAAGTGTGTTAATCCAGTAAGATGTCCTTATTGAATGTTTGTCTGGAGAGATTTATAGAGCACCACCACATTTTCCCTCAGGTGAACACTTTCCATTGAAAGTAACTCATATCTCTAAAGCAATCTGAAGACATCTACACTCTCTGAGTTCCTGCCGCCTGAGTTTGTGTAAAAAGCGAGGAAAACGTGTTACTTCTGCATGTTACTTCAAATATGTGTATTACTGCAGGATGAGAGCTCTCCTCTTTGATAAAGCTTGTCTTTGCACAAAATGTTTTTGCTGTTTTCCTCTCCTCATGCCTCGCTCTGATGAGGGTGATATCTCAGCTCTTACTTCTCACAGCCAGCTTCTTGACCTCCCCTCCGCTAACTGTCTGATGAAACGTCCATGTATCTCTTACTCATCTCTTTTGAGGGTGGTGAAAGAAAGGAGAGTGTGAAAGTAAAGCCGTGTAGGTGGAAGTGGGCAGGAAAGCTGAGGAAATGACATACGTGGTGGGCGTGCGAGACCTACAGGAGCAGGAGAATGAATCAGTGCTTTTGTACATGTTATAGTTTGCTGAGACTAACGCATTGCTTTTTCGGCCATCTTTGATTGCTCAGCAACAATAGTTTGACTAGTTTAAAAGGACATGAGGTGGTATTGAGGTAATCTGGTGAGGACATTGGAACAACTTTGGTGCAACTTTTAACACTTTGATGTTATTTGTAGAGTGAAATGATTGTGGAAAAGTGCATCATTAAGACAAAAATCTTTAGAAATCTTGTGATCTTTTGCAGTGACGTGTTGTAAGTCTCATTGTCTGGTCTCTCATCATACTGTACTTCACTGCTAAGTGTCGAGACATTTTAAGATGTCACCATGGCAATGGACACACAGTTCTCTTGTGGCAAAATCCACGTTATATCAGCTTAGAAGTCAAATCAGCGCTGCAATGTTTAAATGACTACCTAAAATAAACAGATGATCAATGTTTTTCTCTCTGTTCTTCATGTTTTCTAATCCCTGTCTACCCACTTGCTTTTCTCATAGTTTCACTCCTACCTCATCTCATCTTAGGGCGAGCTGTCCAATAAATCTGTCTGTGACATTTTTTAACAGTGTGGTTGAGCGAATGCACGCCATCACTCATCATCCCTGTTTCTGTTTTTCATTTTTTATTTTTCTGATTCCTTCATGGGTGCTAAATGAAAGCCGGCTTCAGAGCACAGACAGCGAGAGAGTCAGAAAGGGGAAGATTGTGTTCATATGAATAGATGAAAGAGAGGCCATAGCAGAAAAACACATGTGTGTTGCCGATATGGGCAGCAGTAAAAACTCATGTGGAGGTCTGATCAATGTAGGGGTGAAGTGGGGTTCAAGAGTTGAGTGTAAGCCTACATTCAACTTGTATAAAAAGCAGTGGAATAAAAAGCCAAAGTCCACATTGAAAATCTGTTATTTAATCTAATCTAAACGTGTAAATGATGTAGCAGTATTTTTAAAAGATGTAAAACCAAAAAATGTTATTCCGTAGAATTAATTGAATGATACTATTAAAGAAAACAATCTTGTGACAAACTCCCATGTGCAGGTCACATTTTCTCACTTCTAATAAAGCACACGAGATGCTTTTTGGAATGAGAAAAATGCAAAAAAGTATCTTTTTAATAACTGGACACAGAATCCCGGCGTATTTTTGTGCAGCCAGAGTTATTATTAGGGCTGTGCAATGGGATCTGTTTCATTTCAAAAGGGGGGATGAGAGAACGAAAAATGAAATGTGTTAGTACAGACTTCCTTGAGACTCATCCAAGTTAGCTGCCAGGACTCATCATTTTTCCATCATCTCTGCCCTATTTCTCTCCTTGTTCGCGTACCACTTTGTAATGAAACATTTTACAATGAATTTGTGTACAGCTAGGTCATCTATCTGTCGTGAGATGGTGTGCTTCCATTTCCACGCACGCCAGACTCCATTTCAAAGACACTGAATCCAAAATGATGTCATTGCTGGATGGGGGAGAGTGGGAGGGCAATCGTGTGTGTGTGTCTGGGTGTCTGAGAGATTTTTTTGTGTTGTGTAAGCTCTATTGGGGCAGCTGCGGGGGGCACGGGGTATTAAGAGAAGGTGTCAGATTAGTCTATCTCATTGTTTGGCTTTTCCACAATGAGTTTGAGACATTGAAATCCCTTTTGAGAACAAAAGGGAAGCGACCATTCACAGTAATGCCTTTTACTGAATTTTATGGAATGGAGTGTTTCCCATTCCAAGGCCACTAGCGATACTTTAAGTACTTGAAGGATAATCAGTTCTCACTATGTACTGTGTGTTTTTTAAACAACCATAAAGTACCAATACGATAAGTCTTGGGTACACATACCACAGTGATAGTTCTCGACTGATTTTGGGACAGATTCAGTTAGTAAGAAAGTCAGTAGACTGATTTAAACTGAAACTTTTTGCTATTTTATTATCATTCCATGTTCCATATAGTTATTTAAAGGTCATTTTTTTTACTGCACCAAATAATTTTCATGAGTTTTTGTTCCAATAAGAACTAATAATAGTTATTTTTTAAAGAACAGCTTGTGAAATGTCTTTCATGTGAGTGTTTGCTGCCTAAATATATACTAATATTTAGCAGTATGTTGACGTGCTATATGTTGATATGTGGAAAGTGTGTTTGTATGTCATGGGAGTGTGTCCACAGGTCCATGTGTGGGAATGTTTCTAATTCCAGTTCGTTTGGAGCGTCCGGCATCCCAGCTGTCCCCCCACCCTTCACTCTTAAACACACACACACATAAGCAGGGTGTGGTTACCCTCTCTTCCCAAAAATTCC
Source organism: Botia kubotai (assembly GCA_036877585.1). Classification (NCBI taxonomy): domain Eukaryota; kingdom Metazoa; phylum Chordata; class Actinopteri; order Cypriniformes; family Botiidae; genus Botia; species Botia kubotai. Next base: position 876 of record JAZGTI010005047.1, on the reverse strand, counting down.
AGTCCCCTATGTACCCAAGAGCACTCCCATGTCACCCTGTCCCATGGCAGCTGAGCTCTGAGCCGGCTAGGCGGGACAAAGCCCTAGACTGGACTAAAACGAGGGCCCCTCATCCAACTAGGAATTTTTGTTGCAGGGCTGTCGGGCTGAAGCAGTGGCTTCTAAATCACATTGTGCCGTCCGTACTGTCCTCACCCTTGCTGCTTATATCTTCACTCCCTTTACACTTTCCATCCCTCCCTCATGCCTGCCTGTCTATTTTTATCTTTTTCTTCGCAGTTTGTGATCACAGCCTATCCTGCACAATAACAACAGCAGAGAACTGTGTCACGACCCGCCCTGCCCCCACCCAAACCTTAGGGGTTTCCCTCAAGCTCATCAATCTTGTAGGCTCAGTTACAAGAAAAAAGTTTGATTCTGATTTTACCTCTGAAGAATGTGTTTATTACTTTTGTAGTAAGTTAATGCGGTTTGCAGTACAGTGCATTAGCTGGGGGAATTTCCCTTAGTAACTCCTGGGTCATATTTCACCCAAAAATCTAAAGTATTTTTTGTCATAAAAAAAGAAGCCTGTCTTTAAGAATGTTACTTTTTTTGCTATGTGGCGTAATTTTTATAACAGTTTCCCCTTCAAATTCTCATTAATGTTTTGGGAACGAAAAATCACATTCCAAAAGATTATAGGCAGTTTTTGAATAAACTTAATTTCACATAAATTACAGTCAATGCAGTAACTTCAATTAGCTTGAAGTACAAATGTGATATATACTTATGTTTGTACTTTAGTGTAAGTACAATTAAATTTTTCTCCTCATTATAGTTTTAAAGAAATGATTAGTAAACGTATCACAGTGCCAAACATTTAAAATGTTTGTC
>JAZGTI010005046.1:0-25893 GCA_036877585.1 Botia kubotai | reverse complement strand
CCCCCCGGTTCACTTCTTTAACACATGCTTCTGTTCTTATTTCTGCAGTGCACATTATTACAATTAAATATTTCTCTTCACTTTCTTTACTTTATCAAAACACGAAAACCATTTTGTGTTGACATGCAAACTATCAAAAACAGAGTTTTGGGTTTGAAAGGTTTGGTTAATTATTTTGTTATCGAATGTTTTGCCTAAGCTCTACATCTGAACATTTTGATAAGAACATAATAATTAATAACCACGATACACAACAACCCTCACAAAATGAACTAATGGAGAAAGCTTTCTGTGCCTAATAGAACATTTGAATTACTACTGTCTATAACAGCAACATTAAAGCATTAAAAATGCATTTATTCAGAGAGACCTTTCACTCAGGTGTACTGGAAGATGATACAAATGGAAAGCAATGAGAAACGAGAGAATGGTGAATCAGCCAGCAGAAATAAGACAAACAGAACTACAGGCCATTATGAGACAAAGATAATTATCACATCTGAGCCATCGCTGTCAGCCTGGACTGATCCACACATGGAGAAATGTCCTCACACAGCAATTATTTTAACGATTGGAAATATCTACGGTAACTCTGGCCCGTCATCTACAGAAGGACATTCAGTTGGGCCTGTTTATTCCCATGAACACTGATAATACAGCTCTCGTCCTGCTCATGTTTGCTGTCGCGCTCCACGTTTGTCCTTTAGAAACACACTCAGTTTGACGGACAAGCCTCAGAAATGAGGTCATGAATCATTCTTACATCACACGAGATCAGTGCTGACATCACAAGCTCTCATGTTAACCGTCTACTAGTCACATCCCAGTCAGAAAGAAAACACAAAAGAAACACGGACAACATGTCCAAATAGTGAAACATGCAGTTAATACTGTATGTATATACACTATATGTAATATACACTATATGTAATATACACTATATGTAAACAGTTTATTCCTAGAAATTCATTTGACTATTCCTTATTATTTCCTCTATTTATTATTATGCTATGTCTTTGTAAAACTTTTAAACACTTATGTTTACTTATGTTTACATTAGTTACACTGTCTTGTGCTGTCTGCACGTTTTTGCACTTGTGCACATTATGTATATACTTTGTTTAATTTATGTAGCCCTTGTATGTCCGTGATGTTTGGTGTTTGTTCAGTGTTTGTTTTATGTAGCACCTTATCTGGAGAAACGTTGTCTCGTTTCACTGTGTACTTGTATATGGTTGAAATGACAATAAACTCCACTTGTAACTTGTTTTGTTTTAATTGTTGTGGTGGACAAACATCTTGTAATGCTGCTTAGGTTAAATGTAAGGAAGTAATCTTAAAATGGCTGAGTTTTGAAGGTGTTCTGAAATCTCAACGTCAGAGCGTCACACGTTTGTTTTGCATTGATGTTGATCTGCACGAGGACTTACTGCGTCATTCATCTGTCACGTCATCGACGTCACGCTGCTGCTACTGCAGTATACAGTGTGGTTAGCAGTACGCTAGTATTCTGTTCCAGACAGCAATTGTTCAGTGAACGAAGAACGTTTTACAACATGTTTCAGTTTAATAATTTAATGAGTGAAAACAGGAGCACAAAGTTTCGAGGTCAAAGCAACGTCAAAGCATTACACACAGCATTAAAAGTCTTTGTAAATAATCAATATTTATAGAAATGATATTTAATGATCAATTTGCTTGGAGAAAGGAATCAGGGACGGTGAGCTGCTAACAGGACATGAGAACTCCAGTAGTTATTAACAAATCTTAATACATCATAGAACAGTGAACTGCAGTATCTCATGTATCCGTTTATTTGGCCTCTCGTCCTTTCTTCTTCTGTTGCTCCTGGAAGAAGTCGTTACACGCCACCGTCAGCGCCGCCACCAGCACAACAAACTCGTTGAAGTCCACTTCATTGTCCTTGTTGGAATCCAGATCGTTCATGATCTTTTCCACCAGGTTCGGGTCCTTCTGCGACTGAACAAACAAAGCAGCTGATTGGTCAACACAGCGTTCCAGATGTGCTAAATTATACGTTGTAAAAATCTGATTGGATAAGCCACACCTGACACTAATTGATAAATGCTTTGTGGGACTAATAAACTGTATATACATGAATGCAGATCCACCTAAGCATCTATACTTTGTCCTGACATCCATTCCATATGACCACAAGCAGGCAAGGCCCAGTGGCCATGCGTTGCCATGGTGATGTTGGTAACCAATGAGCTGCCACTTCAATGAGCTGCCAATCATCACATTCCTTCAGCCTGTGGCTATTATGTATGATTGACTACTCGTGTGTGTGTGTGTGTGTGTGTGGTTAACACACCAAGCCACCAGACACAGTGTGGAATCTCACTCATTACTCCTTTACCTCCTAATGTTACAGTACACACTCCCGGGAGAGAACGTGTGTGTTGTGGTGAGGGAGAGGTGGGAATCTATATCGGGCTGTGTTCCAGGCACTAATTGATGATGCGTAAGCAACAGTCTCGCTCTGATGATGCGTACACAGCTGAGACCCACATCCAAGAGGGTGAATCTCACAAAAACATCAGGTCATATTTCATTCCAAAATTCAAAAAGAAAAATTGAGAAGTTGCATTTTGAAGTGATCAAATAAAAGCCTATTTTTAGGACCATTAACATTTTTTGTATTTTAACATGATTTACATATAATAAGATTTTTCTCATATCTGTCATTTTTTTTGTATTTTCTTATAATTCTCAATGGTCATTCTTAAAATTATAGTAGTGTATTAAAATTATGATGTATTTAAATACACCAAATCATTCGAAACAAACATTACCATGATGTAACAATACTTTAATAAAAAATTACAACCTTAAAAAGTCTTAAAAAGTCCTAAAACAGACTATGATGATGATTATTACTATTATATAACAATGTCTAACATGTCAGTATTTTTATAATATATATATATATTTTTATTTTTGTATTTTTGTATTAAAATACGACCAGGATATGTTCTCATCAGGTATATGAGAAATAAGAGGCAGAAGACTCGATACACACACACACACACACACTGATGTGCACGCAGGTGTTTTCTTGATCTTTCTTAAATACTTCCTAATTATGTACAACTTTAAGCTTTTGTGGAATGATTTTTTATCTGATGGGAACTAAACTGAACCGCGAGGAGGAAACACATGCCTGTGTTCAACCAAACACAAGTAAATAAACTGAAACGTTCACAGGGAAATTAAGCAACTCATTATCACTAATCAACACTCTCACACACTCTGTATTAAACATGCGACACGTCTGTGTTAGATGTTTAAATCTTCAGTGGTAACAGATGAAATTAAAGCATGATGTTGGCCTGACTGTTTCTCTGATCTCTGTGCTCTCTCTCTCCCTCTCTCTCTCTCTCTCTCTCTCTCTGTTCATATAACAGCTCACATGTGATGTGACATCACATGGTCAAAGGTTAAAATATGATTTAATTCACATTTTTCAGATTGCTGAAATTCTCTGTTTAAAAATCAACATGTATCTCTTTAAATATCTCTTTAAATATCTTGTCTTATAAATATCGTTAAGCATCTTTAAATATCATAATGTGCTTGCAATGAACACACAATAAATGCAAAGGCTTCATGTGTAAAATGCAGCATGCAGCTGCAGCTGCAGCTTACCATGAGGAAGTCGGTGAGTTCGCTGTTCAGCAGCTGCTTCAGCTCTCCTTTATTCAGCTTGTATTTGTCTCCCTCATTCCCCGAGTAGTTGTGGAATACGGTGATGAGCGCGTCCATGGCTCCTTCCAGTTTACTGGGCATGACTGCTGAAGACACCTGAGCAGAAGAGAGATCATCTACCTTCATGCACTCAAAATGTAACATTACTAACATGATACATATATATAGATAGATAGATAGAGAGAGTGTACATACATATATACATAAATGATTACTGTAGTAACACTATATATTCTTATATATATATATTCTGTATAAAGCACTTACTGTATGAACACTATGTAAATACTATAGAAAGAATACAGTAGTCATTCAGTACCATGAGAAAAGATTAACATCTGATTCATTTCATCATATTTATTACTGTTATACTGCCACAAATAACAAAACAAGTATTTTCTGTAAAGTAAAGGGTTCACAACAGTCTTAATAAATAAGTAATTTTATATAATCTTTATATAATCTTTTTTCACAGAGGTCTGAAGTTTGTTAGCAAAGAGAGAAGCAGCAGCTCACCTTGTTCAAGCAGAGATGTGAACTTTGGGTGTGATCGTCAACAAAGTGCTTCAGAGAGTGACTGAAGTTGTTTATGAAATAACCTGTGCATGACAACGATCCTCCTCTGTTGCCATGATGATCATAGCACATGTGTTGCACAACAGTAACCCTGAGAGTCTCACCCAACTACACACACACCTGCACAGAAAACACACACCTGCACAAAAAACACACATACACCTGCACAAAACACACACACACACACACATCTGCACAGAAAACACACATACACACACATCTGCACAGAAAACACACAGACACACACATCTGCACAGAAAACACACATACACACACATCTGCACAGAAAACACACAGACACACAAACACACACTTGCACAGAAAACACACACACACAGACACACAAACACACACCTGCACTAAAAACTCATCTTTTTCGTCTTTACTTCCTTTACTAATTTACTAACACACCCCCACTTATACTTTAAAAAAAAAACTTTCTTATACTGTGTTGAAATACCTGAGAGCTGTCTATAGCACTTATTCACTGTTGCCTCTTATTGTATTTGAAGTTGCTTCCTTGTCCTCATTTGTAAGTCGCTTTGGATAAAAGCGTCAGCTAAATGACTACATGTAAATGTAAACACACACACGCATCTGCACAGAAAACACACACACACACATACACCTACACTAATATACAGCATTTATACTGGACCCAAGACAAGGGCACCTAACAATCACACCAAAAAAATATAAATATTACTGCATTAAATAATCAACATATCAAAGCAAGTGGAAACTAATGATAGTAGTGTGCTCATACTGTATCTAAATGTGCCATTGTGTGCAGTCACTGTTATCCAACTGGTTTGAAGTTAACACAGGAGTTAACTTAAGCAATACTAACAGTGATGCTTGTCTTAACACGCCCTTCTAAAAATAACTCACCAGCCATCATGATTTCTGTCCCGCGTGCATACGAACAGCTCTGATGTTCATCATAATGTCACTCTGTCTTACACCAGAGAACAACAGTTTCCTCTGCTGGGGAAGAATAAAGAGAAAAATACTGATCATTAATAAAACAGATATTATTACAGTTGTCTTGATCATCAAAACACAGTAAAGCTCAATTCTGTAGATCACAGCTGAAATCTGAACATGTTTTCATGTGTATTGATTATAGATGACACACGCCTGCTTCTGTAAACACTAATCAATAATCAAACCGTTTGTTAAGTACATGCTCACAAATAACTACCAGAAAATGAACCTTTAAAATCAATATGTAGAGACGATATGAGAACAGTCTTTCAGATTGATAAACCACTGATGGTTCTTTATTACAGATCATATATATATATATATATATATATATATATATTCAAATACATCAGGCACTAACAGATATAAATTCTTATAGATTCCTGTAGCTTTTCCCATAATTAATTCTTATAATAACAGTGCGCATGTTTCCATTTGTTGTTTTTTTATGAGTAATGTCACTGCAATACAAATAATTACCCTTTGGGGCGAGAGTGGAGGTTGATTTCTTTATGATTTTTATTTATCATGTATTATATGATTTGTATAAAGGTTCAGCGCTCCGATTGGAAACTCCGGCATCATCCTCCAAGCGCGACTCTTGACGTCATGACTATTATTGCTGGAGGGATCGTGAGATTCATCATGTACTTTTGTTTTCCCAAGACTAGAGTAATCCTGTGAGTTTATTTAGACAATGAACAAAATCTCAGACACAAGTCACTGGTGCTTTATCTATTACTTCCTTACAGTTTGCAAAATAACAACATTCAGAACGGCAAAATGTGTAAAATATAAATAAACAGAATTCGCGTAAAGAGATTAAACGTGTGTTTCTCTCACAGGATAAAGGACAGAGCAAACGTGTTTTCCGTTTATTAAAAAGATTAAATATTTATAATCACAGTGCTGATTGAATTAGGAGAAATAATTTAGTGTTCACTGACCCTTAAATCTTTCTTAATCTATATAAACTTCCGGTATTTGGACTGCAGTTTGTCCAGACATAATGAATGTACATTACATGCACATTGTACAGTATACGAGAGGAAAACGTGGTCATTTTCACGGTATCGTCACACGTTCAGACAGCAGTCCGCCCCGGCTGCTATTTTAACGGTGACGCGTTTCTGACCTCTTGTGGCGAATTATGGTAGTGCAAAAATTAAACAGCTTTGATCCTGACAAAGACACCATCTAAAACGGCTCTTAAACGGTTCTTTCTCAGCGATGTCACACAAGAACCATTTTGGTTCCCCAAAGAACCAATCATACACAAGTTCTTAAAAGAAGTATTTCTTTCTTACCGTGTCATAATCGAACAAACATTTCTTTACTACAAAGAACCTTCATGTGAAACAGAAAGGTTCTACTGATGTTAAAGGTTCTTTATGGAACAGCCAAATGGTTCTTGTATGACATTGTGAAGCACTTTATGAGTGAAGGTGAAGTACCTGCTCAGCATCTTCAGTGACTCACAGTGTTCTGCAGAACGTCTGTGAGATCTGATGAGAAGGAGCAGATGAGGAGGAGCAGACAGCTAATCCTGGTTCTGCAGCCTGTCAGAGACCTCCATCAAACTGCAGTTAATTCAGCAGCTGTCAGAAGAAGCAACGCCAGACACACAGAAAACTGGCACATTGTGTTAAAACAGGACGTGTGAATTATGAAAACGTTACATGAACACAATAATGACTATAATGACTGTACATTTATAAAGATGTCTCAGTTCCCAATAAACTGTTCTTGTACTTAAGCTGTGCTGCTTTCTTTCATTAAACCAATGCTATTTCCAGTCTGAAAACCAGTGGCATGTTGTGTTACAACAACATAAACCCAACATTTAAATGTAGTAACATTAGCTACAACCGACAACAATAACATGTGACATATAATATAATTAATAAAAGAAACATTGTGACAAGCTGACTTGAAACAACTCCATTTTGGAAGGTGACGTCACACCGACAGGCAGGGGCACCACTAAGGGGGGAAGTTAGGACAATTCTAAGAGCCCACGACCTTTAGCGGCCCCCAGAGATCTTCTTTATTAGTAATAACACTACTAGGGGGCCCAACCTCATATTTTGTCATAAGGCCCAAAATTGCGAGCGGCGCAGGGCTGTGGATCAGATCCAGTGTTTGACTGGCAGAGCTGTTAAAGGGCAGCTGCGGAGGAACGTGGCGCCGTGCACGATTCTGTCTGATTCTCCAAGTACATAAATGAACTAAAACTCTGCAGGAAATCAGATAGTGTGACAGGCTGAACTGCGTGGCCTGCCGAGGCTGTAACTTACAGTTGTGTCTGTGTTACAGCAGGATTACATTAGGAGAAAGAATCTGAAACACAAAAATCATCACAGTATAGCTGTGTGGATATTTGCCAATGATAGATGATGAAAGAAAATGAAACGATTTGTTTTGTTTTGTTTGCATGTACTGTTTAAACGAATATTTCACCCCAAAATAAAACTTTTTCATTAAATGTTCACTTTTACATCATTTCCCCTCATGTCATTCCACACCCGTATGGCTTGTTCTTCTGTGAAACACAAAAGAAGATATTTTGAGAAATGTCTCAGTGGTTTTGTGTTCATACAATGGAAGTCAATGGGTGTCACTGTTGTACGGTTACCAACATACTTCAAAATATCTCCTTCTGTGTTCCTCAGAAGCAATAAAGTCATACAGGTTTGGACTGACATGAGGGTGACTAGATTTTCAGTTTTTGGGTGAACTGTCCCTTTAAGTGTAATCTTGAAATAAATAATAATATCACAGCTATTAAAACCACACCAGACTTAGAAAACAAATATACAGTATACATATACTGTATACAATATTCATATAGTACACAAATACTCTTGTACAGCTGACTGCTTATGGTCATCTAGTTTACTTGCTTATCGAAGTGCTCTTAGTAGCAGGTGAATAATGAGTCTGTTTACATGTAGAGAAGGTTGTTGAAAGTTGTTCCGTATGAACAGTGGATGGTCTTAATGCCTCCAGAGAGACAGTCTCAGTGGAGATCTGCCCTGTCCTGCTCTCTGCCTTTCTGTTCCAACACAAAACACAGAGTCCCCACACTGCAACTTCCTGCTCTGAAAACTCAGAACAAGAGCTCTTCATCTCTGTGAAAAACTGACAGCAGAGCTGTGATTAATGATGGGAGAGAGAGAGAGAGAGAGACAGACCTACTCGATTCTGATCTAAATCAATACATGAGTTTATGATGCATTTCCGACGCAAACGCTGCCAGACAGATATATGCATATTCATGCAAGCGTTGTGTAATGGCAGTTTACGTAAATGTCATTCTAATCAATGTATATTAATAGAAGGTTGTGTGGTAAACCGTTCTGCATCTCTTACATAAACACACCTTAAAAGCTCAATGTGTAAAGATGCTGTCATACAAAGAAGGATTAATAATTAGCTTAAAATTAAAGATATGATTTTTTTGTGAATTGATCCCGAATTAAAGGACCTGTGAAAACATTCACGAACGCCCTGAGTTTACACGCATGTACAGAAATGTGTGACAGTGCAGAAATGACACGAATCTTCAGAGATCAGCAGGAGAAATCTTCTGTCTCTGTTTCTAGGTCAGAAATGAGTGGCGGAAGGATTTAACAATTCAGCTCAAATCTGGTCAAATGTCGGATCATTCTGCATCTACCAATGAAAAGAGTGTTCACACACACTATAGCAAGTGAAGGGGTGGTGAGAGAGAGAGAGAGAGAGAGAGAGAATGAAAGCATTACAGAGAGAGAGTAAGAGATGGTACAGATGCAGGAGGTGGTGCTTGGACAGATTTTTAGAGGCCTGCCTCATTTTGCACAGATCAGATCATTTATAAAAGCCATATTCACTGAACCTCAGCCAACAGAAGGCACAAGACGAGAAACTCATCTCCAGCCACTGGCAGTGTCCTCAGCCCAGTGCAGGGCTAACATCAGTTCACATCACTGGGAGTTCGCTGGGAGCGGTCAGACAGCATGCGCATGGAGCCGTTGAGCGGCGCGGTGGACCTTAGCAACGTGACCTGGGCTCTCTCTGAGCGCTCCGTGCTGCAGCCCGTGTGGGATTACCTTCAGCAGAACCACGAGAGCACGCTGCGCTCTCCTCTCTTTCCCGTTATCCTCTCCGTGTCTGCATACCTGGTACTGGTTCTGTTCTACACCGTGCTGGACCTGCTGGCTCCCACCTGGCCCTCCATCCGGCGCTACCAGATCCACCAAGACCGCACGGTCACCTGGTCCAACATCAGCACCACTTTGGCTCTCACCACGTACAATCATCTGCTGTACATCTTCCCTGCCGCCGTGGCCCAGTGGCTCTGGCGACCGCCCGTGCCGCTGCCCCGCGAGGCGCCCACGTTCTCTGCCTTCCTGCTGGGCATCGTGGGATGCACTGTGGTGTTTGACTTCCAGTACTATGTGTGGCACCTTCTGCATCATCGTGTGGGCTGGCTGTACAGAACCTTCCACGCTCTCCATCATCAGTACCGACAACCCTTCAGCCTGGTGACGCAGTACCTGTCCGCCTGGGAGCTGTTCAGCGTTGGGTTCTGGGCCACGGTGAACCCACTGCTTCTCCAGTGCCACTGTCTCACCAGCTGGGCGTTCATGCTGTTCAACGTCTGGGTGTCTACAGAGGACCACTGCGGCTATGACTTTCCCTGGGCCATGCATCGCCTGATCCCCTTCGGCCTCTGGGGAGGAGCTCTGCGACATGATGCCCATCATCAGCAGCCCGGCACTAACTTTGCCCCTTTCTTTGCCCACTGGGACTGGCTGGGGGGCACGGCTACAATGCCTCCTAAGACAAAAACACAGGAAGAAGGAGACGAACAGGAAGCCTGAGGCGCTGTCGTTCCTTTTCACACCCGCCCGCTCTGCCTCTTAATCACCTCTTTATAATTGCGCTCGTTCGTTCCATTTGTCCCTCCCTGTCTCTCACATTCCCTCCAGCTATTCATCTGTCTGTTCATCTCACCAGCGTTCTGTTTCATTTGTTCTGCTTTAACTACAGATCAAGTGTCTTAATAACAAACACATGGAGAAGACGCTCAGCTAAACATCTCAAATGGAATCGCCTCGCTCTTCTGTTTCTGTTGGTTTGTTTGAATGTATAAAGCAGCTATTTCTGCAAATCGATATATATTATATTTTTCTAAAACCTCTTTGCTGTTGGCCAGTTGTTGGAGGTTTTGTGTGATACCTCAGGTTAGTAGTTTTGGTCTTATTTGTAGAAAAGCTCTTTGCAATGTCTTTTAATGGGATTCTGTGTATTTTGTGTGTTCAAACTGGCTTGTATTCCAATGCTTTTTATTGTATTTTGACACTTTTCACTTTGATCAATAAAACACCATGTTGTTTATTAACTGCTGTGTTTTGGAAAGTTGTCTGACAGAACCAAAAGTGGTTATTAAACCAAAGACTGTCAGAAGGCAATAAATTATTATTGAATTGATCATATATGGAACACTTTAATTAACTGTATGATATTTTCTGTCCTTTTTTGATATTGAGAGTCATAATGACTATAAAATCAATGATTATTCTTCAGAATAATCCTCATGATTATTGATGAATATTCTTCATGATTATTTTCTACAGAAAAACAGTACAGCACGTCAGTCTGGAATTTTTGTTTTGTGGCCGATCTATTACTTTAGGAATAAAAGCGATAACTATGATTATTCTGCAAACATGCTTATAAAAACAGTTATATTCTGCAGTCTTAGAGGTATGAAGAACGCATGCTGTCCGGCTGCTCTGAGCATGCGTCGCAGCATGCACTGATTGTTGTCTGCAATTTTTAGATCTATTCCACAGTTCTCACATAAGCAAAGCTCAGAGGCGCACTGTTCTGAGATCAGACTACAGCCAAAGATGAGAGACAACGATAATTAATCATCATCTCTTTCAGGCTGCTGCTGATCCCTCTGGCACATGAACAATAGCTCTCCAAGTCTAAAGAGAGAGAAAGAGAGAGAGAGAGAGGCTGTATTCTAATGAAGCTGACTGGAAGTGAATAAATGAAGGATTATGAATTATTACAGTACGATTTCATCACACAGCATCATATATCACATAGAAGACATTTAACAAAGGGGGCGGTGATGAGCTATCTCAAACCTTTGGCTTGCTCGGAGGTGGCCGAACAAACAAACACACTTCAAATCTGTGTGTTGCGCTGTGAGTTTGTGTGTGTCAGAGATCAGACTGAGCAGCGTTTGGCTCTCGTCCAGCTGCTCTGTATCTCTGCAGACCTCAGGCTGAGCTTTCTAAACACTAAGTTGTTATCTGCGGCGCAGCGCAGGAAACTGGACCATCAGGCACTGGTGTGGACGCCTCCCCCTCTGGCGCCTCAACTGAGGGGTCCTTCAGGAATGTGGAAACTGGGAGAAAATGTGGACTGTGTTTTAAGCAAGTGGTCATGCAGGAGAGATAAGACGAGATAAGACTGATACAGATGAACAGGCCGTCTGTTTACACTCCAATCCTGTGACATTAAATGAATGATCAAAGTCACCTGCGTGCATTAATCTCACAGCTCTCATCCATAATCATCCAGTGTGAATGATCTTTCATCATGATGTCAATCAAAACAGACGCACTGCTAACACATAAGGATCAGATAATCAAACCATGTACAGTGAACCCAAAACATATTTGGAAAGTTAATATGCAAACGCATGCTTTAATATACGGATAATTGCTGCTTGCTTTGATGTTTTGTTATGTAACATCACGGCATTCAGACGCTGTACATTTAGTGTCAAATATTGTTATTAATATTTGTCCCTCTGTTCTGATCTGGTCTGGTTGGATCTGATGTTGGGAACAGAATAACAGCCAGTTTGACTCGCACACTTTCTTCAGCATATACTGAAGTGTACACAGCACACAGATTCTGTAAGCATCGCATACCCAGATGGTCTGTTCCATTTGCCAAACTGTGCAGCCCACAGCAGAGCGAACTGCTGTAAAAATGTACCGGACTTGACCTCATATTTCTAGTGTGATGAACGCAGAGGAAGTGATATAAACTATGATTTTAACACCTCTGGACTCACAGAAAGAAGCAAAGTCATCTTATAACCTTGAAAACGGATTTAAAATGAGGATGACTGGATTAAACATGCAACCTCATGAGGTCATCATGTATACTGTATACAGTTTGAAATGTTTATCACTGAATATTGCAAATCATTTGACATTATGTTTTAGAAAGTCACAAGTATTCTCAGAAGGAAGCCACTGAACAACAACAGCATGTGAAAATATTGTCTTTCTTTCCCTAAATAGAGGATCAAATGTTAAAATTGTTAGAAAAGGGAAGTGTATACAGTAACAATATGTGATGTACAGACATGTGTGCTAATACAATTGGCTCATAGTGATTACTAGTCTGTGCTATACTGAGTGTGTTCTCATAATCACATAGACAGCCGGTCTTACAACACAAACACAGATCATATGAATGAAACTGATACAACATCATAATTATGTTCCACCTCTGACACACAGACAGAAACAATGACAAAGCCATTAACAGAACCTAAAGAACCAGTTCACCAAAAACAATAAAAATGAGATCACACAACTGTGACATACCGCCAAAACCTCAAGAACATCACAAGAACCATAAACATCCGTTTGAGGTCCACACAGCAGAAGACGGTACGTTCAAACCTCAGTCACAGTGAAATAACAGGTCCAACGGTGAAGATCTCCGTTTCTAAACTGGAATGAACACTCACACATTTTATGTTTTATTTAAATGGCTAAATGATCATTTCCATATTTTAGCTTTTTTTCTTAAACCTGAAAACAATCAATTTTAGGACTATACAAAAATTAAACACAAAGTATTTCTGTAGCATTTCGGTCACTTAAATGTGAGCAAATTTGTGACATTAACCAAAATATGTTCTTTGTTATATTCATCATATATTTTGTCATTTAAGTAAATCTGCATGAAACCCCTCAGTAGTGCTCTCAGACTTCTGAACAGGGTAATATAAGGTTTCTAGACATACATTATGGTAGCCTGTCAGCATTCAGAGTGCAGAGTAAATACTATGATGGATGAATATTACCATCTGCCATTGTCACTGTACATGGTGTGTGTGTGTGTGTGTGAATACACTCACTGACTGGGATCAGGCCAGCAACAACAGACAGACTTTAACAAGCCCAGTTCAGCCGGTTTGACCAGTTTCTATTATACACACGCATTCACATACTGCTCCAGTTCTTAAAATACAGGCCAAACGGCCAACACAATACACACAGCGTGAACAGAGCTGCAGGTCGTGGCTTTGTCCTTACAGACTGTCTGTGTTTACAGACAAATACAGAAAAACTGTTTTCATACACAAATCAAATCAAAACCGTCCATGCAGTGATCTGAAGCTAATCATCAGCAGCATCTCGTCAACATTCCACATATAAAGTCCACGTTCTGTCAGTGTGTCAGACAGCAGCCAGAATCGAAGCAATCGTCTGAAATCATGCATTTATCTGCATCCTCCAGTCCCCACATCAATCACACACACATACACACACACGTCTAATAATGATGCCAACAAAGCTAGTGAGAAACTGCAACCTCACTGCCATTTACAAGACCAATGCGGTATCCATAGCAACGTTAAAAGAGAGGAAGAACACTTCTAAACATGGTCAAGAAGCTGAAGCCAAGAATCTGTGTGAAAATGAATAATCAGACAGACAGACAGACAGACAGAGAGAGAGAGAGAGAGAGAGAGACTGTTAAAGATTGTTTGGGTTCAGCCCAGCCTGGAGGCTACACATACCTGACCACACACACACACACACACACACACACACACACGGGTCACCTGAGATGGAGGGAAATTACAATATGAATGTCCACTATGAGATGTTACCCGAGAATCTCACTGACACTATAACGATCTTGATTGTCATTCCTGATAACAACATCCCAATGACCCCGCTGCTTATACTTGTAAACAAACACCGCACACTACTAACCCCAGGCATTATATTTACACTCAGACATGAATGAACCTCAGATCATGTGACCTGTTCAGCAGCGCTGTGCTTTGACTTTTCTAAACGACTGACAATTTTCACCTGGTGAAATAAACCGACATTTAACCAAAAATCCCACAAATTCCAACTGACAGAGATACAGAGCACAAAGCCCTAGAGATCAGAACATCAGAGGTGTGGCCAGTGAACACCACCTGAACACTTAACAACAACATCCTGGCAACCATTAGAACAGTGACCCTGTCCTCAATCTGGATTACACCCTTTCATTTAGCTCTTGTGTTTCAACTCCTTTTACAGACTCTGACGTTTTCATTTGTTCTTCTTCAAACAGACTTAGAAACTCTATTTTAAACAACTGCGTTCAAATCTCAAAGATTCTCTTCAGTTCTCAGAGGGCAAAAGCCAGTGGAACAGGTTTATGGGGTTTCTATAGAAACAGAGAGAAAGTGTTTCCATGGGAATGGACAACAGAACACTTATCAAACAAAACTCAGACAACAGAGACATCATGGGATTGTCAGGATGTTTATACTCACACACGGCTGCACATTTTGGGCTCCAAAATACAAGCTGAATGTATTTCTGTGTGAATAAAAAATATCCTTCTTTCAAACCTTCAAATTGTTGTAATTACTTTTATGTAGCAACAACAAAAAAAGGTTTTGTCCATTCCGTTCACAAATAGGTTCTGCTTGTGATTCATAAACAGGGACCACTGTACCTCAACGAACCAGTTATTTGAAGTACTTCAACTTTGTGTTGTATCACTGATCCGCTGCAAAGATACAGTCACAAAGTGTTGCGTCACACGCTCCGGTTGGTTTCATAGCTGGTTGTGGTGATGTTGTTACAGTTTGTCATAGTTTTGCCAACAACAAGCGCTGACTCACCCAGACACGGAATAAACTACAGGTGAAAACCTGAAAATAAAGTTTAACTGTTTATAGGAAACTAACAATTTAACAATGATGGACTAACAGAAGATTTATTTAAAAAGTAGAAATGTGCCTTTATTTACAGAAGAGTTCACAGTTTTGAAGTGTGATAAATAAAAAGGGAAGTAAACAAGTTCAAAAATAGAGATTAAGAGTTATAAACTGCAGTGGAATAAAGAACCGATTCTAACACACACTGAACCCAATGTACTCAAATCTAAAATGCTCTTATAGATTGTGTTCCGAGTTACTGTTGTTTATATGAAATATATATCAATTTAAGAATATATAATTCACACGCATGCATCACATGAAAAGTGAGTTAATTATGGTTATATAATACAGTGATGTCATAAAACAGTTTTCACAAATTTGATGCGGTTAAAAAAAGCGAATATCTTCTTATATTTACAACAACAAAATCAGTCTAAAAAAAACCCACGGTGTAATAAAAAATTCACATGAAATATAATTATGCAAATTCATCTAAACATTAACAAATGTAACTGTAATGTTTGTCTTCAAGCTTTACGAGGCTAAACCTGTACGGCAGAAGTCATGTGATCACAGGACAGTTTGATACACATTCAGACAGATTGTTCTGTTCAAACTCTGTCTTGTCACCCCACAAGCTGAACCAACACAAAATATCACTTTCAGGCTACTTTACTGATTCACACACAGTTTCAGTTCCGACGTATTTCTGAGGAGACTAACTGCTCTGACTCCATTGTGTCACACTGAAATAAAAAAGAAGAACAACAGGCCAAGACTCGGACTCAGCAGCTGCTGCTCTCTGTGTGGCCCGTGCTGGACGTGTATGTGTTGGTTCTTTTGGAGTATTTCATGGAGCTGAAGGACACCCTCATCCTCTCCACCGTGCGACTGCTGCGGCACAGCAGCGTGTTCTTCACATGTTCCCTGAACTCCTCGGACACGTAGTAGTAAACGAACGGATCCAGGCAGCTGTTGAGACTGGCCAGGCACAGCGTGATGATGTAGAAGCTGTAGCCGTTGTCAGCCCAACCTCTCGCCAGGAGCGCGTAATGCATCACCAACATCACGTTGCTGGGAATGAAGCAGACCAGGAAGGTGATGAGCACCGTTATGATGAGGAAGACAGCTCGCCGGCGGCTTTTTCCCGCGCTGCCCTCCACCGGCGAATTCCCAAGAGATCGGAGGAGCAGGACATAAGCCACGATTATGACCACCATTGGCATGAAGAAACCCAGACCTGCCATCACCATGAAATAATAATAGGGCTTCTGTACGTCCAGGAAGGCGTTGCCCGTCTGGAAGTTCTCCCGGCTGATGACGCTGACGTCGTGGCAGGTGGTGATGTTGAGGCCTGAGAGTGTTGCGGTTTGCTGGTACAGGTACAGAGGTGTGCTGCTAACCAGTATGAACATCCAGATGCACACAGACAGAATAATCGCAAACGTATTGTTTTTCCTCTGCTGGGAGAGAGGGTGAGCGCAGACCCAGTACCTCTGAACACTCAAACAAGTGATGAAGAGGATGGAACAGTACATGTTGCCATAGAAGAACCCCACCAGCACCTTACACATCCCTTCCCCAAAGGTCCAGTTGTTCCCTCTGAAGTGGTAGGCGATCTTCAGCGGCGTCCAGATGACGAACATCAGGTCAGCCAGCGCCAGGTTGCCCATGTAGATGGCGGCCGGGTGAATTTTCTTCGAGCGGAACAGTAAGACCCACACGGCCATTGCGTTGCTGGGCAACCCCACAGCAAACACAATGATGTAAATGAGAGGCAGGAAGATGGTCGTGAGAGCGCTCGTCAGTGTGTCTGCAGTGATCTGATCAACATCAACACTGTCTGCATCCTGGATGACGATATAACCGCGTCCTCGGCTTTTATCTGAAACACACAGTCACCTTTAAATGACATCGTTCCCACACGTGCAATGCGATGTTAGGGTTTATATAATCATTTCTCAAAGCTGGTCAAAAACAAGTCAAAAGCGACTCACCTGGATGCGCAGACGCGGCGAGCGAGCAGGCGGCAAAAAACAAGATGCGGTAAATTCCCGCTACAGCCATAATCCGCGTGTTTAAAGACTCCTGAGGTGTTTGAATAAGTTATAATAGAGTTATATGAATAAAGTCTCTCTGCGTGAAGCACCGCAGCTCCTCTCCGTTAAAACCGACAGACAGAACAACACGCCTCAAAGTCGAGACACAGTTTCCTTACCTGCGTGACGTCACGCGCGCGTCAGCGTCCACGGGTGAGTTTCGGGTGACGGAAAGCCACGTGAGAGGAAAGAGAGAGAGAATGAGAGAGAGAGATTTAATCTCACAGGACGAAAAATGAACTTTGTTCATGTAATATTCACAATCCACCAGAAGCTTGTCTTTATAGGACATGGCCGGCCACACGCACATGAACGCGCACACACACACACGCCACACAGACTGACTTGACATACAACTTTATCGATAAATAAAACATTCAACATACACATAACACACAGTAACAACAAGACACACGGTGTATTCAGTGTGCTTTGAAAGCAGGCGAGGTAAACAGTGCGCTTAGAAGCAAGAGAGAAAGCAGCGGTGTAAAACGGTTCTGATTTAATACAGACAAACACTGCAATATAATCTCTATAATCTGTCACTTATGGATGATTCACAGAACATTATTTTGGAAGCTCTTCAATTCATGAAACCCGTCTAGTGTGTGTCAACAGGGATGAATGTGAGATGGTTTTTGTAACAGCTGCCTGAAACAGGAAAGCTCCGGTTGTTGTTTTATTGCACTTCCACAGAACTGCTTTCACAATACATTTCCTCAAAACTCACGTTTAACCCACGTTTGGCCTTTATAAAGTGATGACATACACAATAACAACGGATTCCAGATTTTCTACCTAACGTGCCCGTATTTCATGTGTCACAACAGTTTATAACATCATTCATCATTAACGTGAGGTCATGCGCACGAGCATTAGTTTGCTCTCAGTATGAGCTGATGTGTATTTGTATGGGATGCTTTTATTTGAGTACTGATCGTATGTGCTTTTAAAACACGCAATTGGCTAAACATCGCCACCTAGAGGATCAATGCAGCATTGCCTCAGCGAACCCTGTTGGACCACGAAAAATCAATGAGGTGTATCAGAGACGTGTCAATTTTATCTTTTTGAAAATTGCTTAAACTGTAAGAAAATACGTATATAATAATAAAAATATATAATTATAATAAATATTGTATTGTATTGTATATGGCGAGATTGTATTGTATTCTGCTTTATTTTAGCCTTATTATTATTCATTCTTGTTGTGTGCTCTTTTTTGTGTTATTTTACAGCACACTGATCACCAGCAAAGCAAATCATAAAGATCACTTCCATATATACATTAACAAAGGCAGTTGGGGGAGACTGTAAGAAAGGAAAAGTGCATTGAATCGATTTATGGATTTATTGCGGTTTTCTAAAGAAATAAAAGTTATGAAACTGTATTTATTTACAATGAATACATACTTGAAAATGCTTAAAGCACAGTAAGAAAAATTAGATTTGTCTGTTTATCTGCATCATCTGTCTCGTTCTGTATTTGTTATATTTTCGACTGCCATATAATTCTGAAAGTGTTAAACTGGGTTTCTGATCAGAAAGAGCAAATACAGCAGCGCAATTCAAAGCTCAGAATCTGACAGGAATCGGTCACATCCTCACAGGATCCTGATTTGAAACAACAGTGGTAATAAAAACATCAAGCAAGTGATATATTTAGCATTTCATCACCTTATATCTAAACTCACACCTTAATGCAAGCTTGGCTGTACTCAGAGTGTGTTTGATGATGAGGATTTTGTCTTCCAACTCAACACGGATCTGATCTTCTGTCTACACTGAGATGACCCGTAGTAATACAGAAGAGGATCCAGGAGAACACTCGCGCTCCCCCCACACACAGCAAACATGTAAGCCATGTATGATGTGTTCCTCTCACTGCTTTGACCTCTGGTGGCCAGAAGAAAACAGTGATACAACAAGATTCCATTGGATGCTGCAAAGCACATTACAAACTCTGTCACCACGGCGATAGTCATAATCACGGTTTTCCTTCGTTTGTCTGAGGTTGATGATGATGTTGCTAAGGGACCAGATTTGACACTGAGCACATATATGGTGACAGAGTAACACACCAACGTGACGACCAGTGGCAGGAAGTAGAAGAGGCTGGACAGGATGGAGAACATGTAAACGTACCGCTGATCTTCAGAGTTGTGGATCATTGTGTCGTGGCAGGTGATGCCCACATTCTCAATCCTGAAGGTTTGTCTGATGGACAGGAGTGGCACCGTGCCAGCGAGAGAGAGCAACCAGACCAGCACACACACACTCACAGAATTCCTCGCGCTTCTCCAGGTGAGAGAGGCGAAGGGTCGCGTGATGGCCACCAGTCGGTCCACACTCATGCACATCATCAGCAGTATTGAGCAGTACATGTAGCAGTAGTACACCGCGATCAGCACGCGACACGCCGCCTCGCCGAACAGCCAATGGGATCCGTTCAGGTGGTAGTGGATCTTCAGAGGCAGCAGCAGGGTGAAGAGCAGGTCCACACATGCCAGGTGTGACATGAAGATCACAGCTGGTTTCGTTGCTGTAATCTTACAGGTGAATGTCACCAGGGCCAAAGAGTTTAGAGGCAAACTGATGAGGATGAGGACGATGTAGAGAGAGGGCATGACACGTGTCACCAGCAGACCTTTGAGGAACAGAACAGCCTCGCCTGAGATGGTGAACGTCTTCACGGATGAGTCAGTCTGGTTGTATTTCACTGTACCCGGATCAGTGATGTTACATGGATGTCTGTCTATAATGTTAATAGCCATATTGGAGAAGGTGTCTACTGTGAAGGAAAATAATAATTGTAGAATAATAGAATAATAATTCTACAGCCAGTGCTGTAACCAAACATACCATCAGTCAAAGGTCTCATACTTCTGCTTTGACAACAAAAGGCAGACAGGACTTACTGGAGCCCTTCATAAGCTGGTCTAGACCAAAACAAACACAGAACCATTTCTTTCATCAATATGAATGCTGGCAGGAGTCTGCTGGGATAAATGGCTGTATCCCTGCACATGTTTTGAGTCTGTTTTGTCTTGTTACACAGTTTCTGTCAGATTTGACAGAAACTGTGTAAACTATATAAGATAATGACACAGATCCAAATGCTTTTAAACTCTGAAGGTATCATTACAACATTATGTTTGAAGGTAAAGTTATTATGATATTGAGGTTAATACGATTCAGTAATAAAAAGTCCAGGGCAGACTGTAACTTTACCTGGTTGAAGTTCAGTTCTATTTGGATCTTCATCAGCTGGTTTATCAGCTAAACTGTGTTCTGAGCTGCCTGTACCCAAACATACAGCACAAAGACAAATGAATGCAAACCTGAAAATATCTGTGCCGTTGAACAACCACATCACATGTGGTTAAATAACCACATCCAGAATAAAGCTGAAACCTTCAGTGACTGTTTCTGTGTGTCTGGAAAATGTTAAAGTCTTTAAACCTTTAAAGAGTCTGTTTTTCATTTTCACTCCACGAGGGTTCGCATGCAGTGTGACTCAATGTTACTCTCCATCCACTGTTGTAAAACCTATTTGATACATTATTATTTTTATCATTTCGCCTCATATTAATATTATGTTAGTGTAGCGTTGACAATGAACAGAGGAAAGCAAAACGGTTATTAAAACTTAAGTTCACTTAAGTAGATAACTTAAGTTACTTAAGTTAACTTAAGTTATCTACCCAAACAAAAATACATGCAGATAAATATGTACAGCAGAAATGGTACATGTTTAACAGGGTTTTAATGTTTGTCTCACAATACGAACATGCTTTTGTGTAACTTATCAAAAATGAATCGTATAATAACAATAAGTATGTTTAATACGCGATTGAACTGATACAGGCGACTTACCGTTGAAGATGGCAGAGCATGTATGCGCAACTACAGTAAAGAACAAGATTGTTTTCACACCCATGAGTACCGATTATCCGCCAACTGCTCAAACGTGAATTTAAACACGACGTCAGATCGTCAAACTTCAGAAAGTGTCGCTAATGAAACGCCGCAGAGTCCCGTTATTCCTCCCAGTCCAGAGGGTGAACCGCAGCATCTGAGGATGACATCACTGCGCCTGCACGATATCTCCCACTGCAGACAAAACCAGCCCACCGGAAATGATGCTTTCATTGACACGTAATCAAGTACAGGCAGACAGGTTTGCTAGATTGATAACCCGTTGCTAGGATGTTCTTGGTAGTTAAAATGTTCTAAAATGTTGTGTGTTTGCTAGGCAGCTGCTAAACGGTTGCTAAGGTGGCTTAGGTGGTTTCTGGATACATGCATACCATTTGACTATGTGATGCAAAAACAGACAGAAACGGGGTGCATTGCATAATACAGACACAAAATGCCCAAAGGTATTCACTGTTAAATAGTTTGAAAAGACAAAAAAAATTCATGTTTATGTTTGACAGCTAATCAGTTCTTATGGTGGTCTTATGGTATCTCTTATGGTATCTCTTTTATAGCTTGTAGCTTAATTGTATCTGGTAGAGTAAATATCAAGCGTGAACAGTACAGACTGTTTTTTAAAAATAGAATTTAATTGCACTACAAGTTGTTTCTATGAAAGCTTCTGGAAGGGCATCATTCATTGTGCTGTCTGAGTAGATCTGGGGTTCATTCTTCTTGGTGTGTCATAATTTCATTACATCATTTCCTGACCTCATAAACTCCCCACAGCTCTAATTTTGGTGTTTGGCTCTCAGTCAAATAGTCCTCATTGACCCTTATTTGATCAGCGTATTTAAATGGCTTTATAATCCAATACTGTTAATGATCATGGATCCAGGAACAGAGCCATACAAGAGTGAGTGTCTGCTCACCCATGTCTCTGTGAAACTTTGACCGGCCACTGATGAAGACTCTGTCTCTGTCTCTGTCTCTGTCTCTCTCTCTCTCTCTCTCTCTCTCTCTCTCTCTCACACACACACACACACACACAGTTAAACATGTAAATGTAATGAGTTCTTTGATGTTTTATTGAATTCAGATTCAGTAATGCAAAATAACTCCAGATCGTCCCTCTGTCCTGCAGATCTTATGTAAGTTT
The DNA here is from genome assembly GCA_036877585.1 of Botia kubotai. Taxonomy (NCBI): domain Eukaryota; kingdom Metazoa; phylum Chordata; class Actinopteri; order Cypriniformes; family Botiidae; genus Botia; species Botia kubotai. The sequence goes on along the minus strand of JAZGTI010005046.1, from coordinate 3,443 downwards.
GTGTGTACAGCCAACATCTGTTTCTTTACAGTTTATATAAACAGTTTAGATACTGCTGTAGTTCTGCGAGCAGCACTGACTTTCAGAAGTGGATTAATGTTTGTGATGCTGGCTGATCTGTGTTTATACTTGCAGTGCTTTTGTGAAGTGTATCAGATGAGACACGCGTCTTATTCTGAGCAGGAAACATTCTCAGAATGTTGTTCTTCTAAAGTTCTTTCAACGTTATCAAAAAACTGTCTTGCAGTTAGTAAGGTTTAGAGAACGTTTAAATGTTATACATTTATAAAAGACGTTATTCTTAAGTTGTTAGTAAAACATTTTTAAAATGTTACAGAATTTGAAAACCTATTTTAATGTCTTCATATATAAACGTCACATGAACATTTGAGAAGTTAATACTGTACTATACTGTACTGCTCCAGTACCCACAGGATGGCAGTCTGACCCCACGCCAGTCTTTCATTTAAAATGGAATGCATCAAAATAAAATGTGAACCCACAATTTATACTCAACAAAATATTCTACAGCTTTTAGCATAACTAGATGAAAAAGATTTATATTCATTATAAAAATAACCAGCAACACAGAGATATCTCGCACACACACACAGTTGTGCAGCTATCTTTGTGAGGACATACCTTAACCATCCCACTTAAGTGCCTAACCCTTACCCAAAACTTTAACCTCATTTTAACCTTAACCCTAAAACCAAGTCTTAAAACAGCCCTTTAAAGAGGTGTCAGAAAGTGAGGACTGGTCTTTGTCCTCACTCTGATGGTATAACAGCTTACACTGTTTTTTACAAAGATTTATGCACAGGTACACACACACACACTTGTATGTGTGTTGTGTTGAGCATCACACTCATTAATATCAGATTCTCAGAGCTTTGAAGACTCTCTGACATGAAGCATCTCCTACAATTTAAGATAGATGTTCCAGGATTCATTACAGACTGACTGGAACTCATTTGTTTGTAATGAAAGTTGATCTGAGGCCACGAGCAGCAGATTGTTTGCGATGTGGCGCTGCAGAGTAAAATTTATGAGCATCTCTTGCTCCTTCAAAGGAAACTGTATCACGCCATTAAAATGACAGAATCATTCTGATTGTATTCTAATGTATCAGAGCAGTGGTTCTGTTAATCATATACTCCTAAAAGTAATACATTTCAGCAGATTTAGTCCCCACTAGAACTAGATTCTGTTTACAGGTTTATAATCAGCTGATCCAAACGTTTACTTTTCTTGTATTAGTGTTTTCCTGTACATAAATCATTCGAATGATTTTCATCATTTCTGTGTGGAAATAAGTATTGTACCTGCAGGGAACACAGCCCGTCATCCATGCACATCTCAACCACAGCGCTAGTGAATGTAACTGTTATGACAGTTTACCAGCTGGTTTAAACTTTAAAGCATTTACGGATGAATGTCATAGCAACTCTTTTACTGACGGGTGTGTATTTCATCACTTGCATGCAATTGTTTGTGTCTGAAATATTTTCCACAGTCCTGACACAGTACACCAGCAGGCCAGCCAGTACTTTTAATAATTACCAAAGCACACCCTGCTAAACAAACCATTACCAAACATAACTGATTGAAAACACACTGTCAGATCGAATGCTCTGTTATACTGTAACTTTTTTGTGTACTGTTACTGCTGAAGTACATGTACACATGAGCACAATTCCTGTGTTCAAAGGGTTAAGAGTCAGAACGATAGGTTAATGTGACTCTCTGTCTCTCTCTCTTTCGCTTCTTTCTCTCTCTCTCTCTTCAATATGTGTGACCTTTCAGTTCCTGTGAAGGCTGTATAATCTGAGGAGAATTCTCTGGAAATGAGTAGGAGAGGATCATGGTGGTTAAATGTCAGTGGGTCTCATGAATCACTTCATACACGCTTCTTTTTAACAGATGTTTCTGCAGCATTCTAATAAACGATCTAGACCTCCAGGAACGTTCAGAACATCCAGTTTTTAGACATTGTATTAACGTTATTGCTTGGTTATAGAACGTTCAAACATTTCATTCTGTAACATTTTTAAAATGTCTTAAGAATGATATTTATTTCTATTAATGATATTATATATTAATGATTTTTTGATATATGATATATAATGTTAAAAAGTTCTACTTTTTACTACAAGAATGTTTTTTGAGAGAACTTTTAGTGAACGTTAGCCAACATTCAGAGAACATTTCCAGTTAGCTGGGTGGTGGGTGGTTTTGCATGGAAAGGCAGCGCTGACATTTTGAGGAAAACTACACTCTGAATTTGTTTATTTCTGGTATTAGCTCAGGAGAAAACATACAGTAATTATCTTATAAGGATGGAGTCCTCTACATCACATACTGTAGTCACGGTCAGCTACAGTAAGTGTTGTGTACAGTAACTCTCAGCAGCAGCAGGTGTTTTCCATACCAGACCTCCAAAAAACATCTGGAGCAGGTTAGCAACAATATGAGGTGCATAAACTATGACAGAACATTTATTTTTTGGGTGAATTACCTGTTTAAAGGCTCAGGGCTGGTAACTCAGAGGTTGCTGGTTTGATTTATGTTCCCCCAGCAGGACCAGCCCTGCTGTACATACACAGTAAATCACCTGGGATCAAAGTGTGGTTGTCTTCTGATTTGTAAAGTAGTACTTTGTAGTACTTTAGTACTTTGCATGTATCATACTACTATGCATACTGCATACTACAGTATATACTGCAGCAACACTAAGATAAATATATTAGTGTGATATTTCAAACAGGTCTCATGAATATGAATGTGTGCTGTGTGTACTATGCAGACTTCTGTTCTTTGTGTGAAGTATGCAGAACTGGCCACTGAGCTAGTGTGGCTGAATTAATGTCATTTCTGTGTTCTTCTTTGAGCTCAAGTCTAAGTGTGCATCTTTAATGGGTGACATACGTTTTCCCGTTCATTTCCTGCCCAATTCCTGAGATCTAGTCTGGCAATAAATAAACCCGCCAGTATTCCAAGAAGGAAATCCCCTCTGTCTGCATCTGGAAATTCCCTATTCTGACACGGAACACTGAAGTATCTCACATTTTCCTGGCCAAGTCTAGCACATACAGCTGATTTAAACTGCTGGAAAATGACAAATGCACTGAGTGTGAGATATGACACAATGTCTGCTCACATCACTATGCAACCGTTTAATTCGTTTGTTGATTAGATAATTGATAGATTGATCTAACATTATGTTGTCCAGCCAAATCCATGCAATGTGCACACAGACTCACATGCACAACCACATAGCTAATGCTACCACGCCATCCAAACACACACCCAAGACAGAAACTGAAGCCAAGACAGAGCCCTGTGTTCAGTACACAACTTTATGGTGATTCTGTAAACAGAGAAAAGAGATTTTTATCGTTTTGTTTTATGAGAAATGTAAACAAGCAAATCCAGAATCACTT
>JAZGTI010005045.1:0-26461 GCA_036877585.1 Botia kubotai | reverse complement strand
AATAGAAGTCTATGTTCCACCCTACCTAAGGATTAATTACATACTGTAACCTATGCATGTATTTAATGTTTTACTTTAAAGACTAGCTATGTATTTAGAGTTCACAACAAATGCCTACAGTACTATGGCTATAGCTATAGGTTCTTTTGCATGTTAGACTATATTGCTAGTAGCATACAGCAGTCTGTATACCCTAAATCCCACGTTATCTGCTGATAATGACATTTTAAAATGTACGGGAGCTACGCTAAGCTTACAACTGTTAAACACAGTGTAGGTTACTGTCAAAAACTGTCAGAAGTAGCATGAATGGTGTGAAAATTACTTTATATTTTAGTATAATGACTAAATATAAAGTATATTTTCTGTTTATATATTTCTGTCTACCGCTCTACTGTCCTCCGATGCAGCAGCCAAATTTAAACCTTTTGAGAATATTTCAGTTAATTTTATGCATTTGGCAGCGTCTGATTTTAGAGCCCTTTTTTGCTTTCACGGAGCTTTTCGGCACCGCCTTTCCTTTTTTTACGGTTCATCTCTGACAATTAGCTTGTGTTGCACTTACTGTTTGACATTCTTGCCAGATTTTGATTACGTCGGATTGGGTCGGCCCATCTCGAAACCAGCCGGCCGTCGCCGATTGGGCCAAATGCTTAACATTTATTATTATTATTACTATTATTATCATCATCATCATAATATTCACATCTTGCAAGAGATAAAACCTGCCTGCATGTAAAAACAACACATATTAAAAAAAAAAAAAAAACTGACTGGCCCACATTTAAAAAAAGGCCCGGCCCTTCTGGCATTTGCCAGAATTGCCAGATGGCCAATCCGCCCCTGGGTATAGTAAATGGTTTCTAGGGTATAGCTAGACAGTCAACAGGGAAAAACCGGTGGATATGTGTTTGAATCAAAAGAGCCAACACCAATTTCTATATGATGTTCTGATGCTGAGATATAACTAATTCATGTTGGTTGCTAGGGTGCTCTAAATGGTTGCTAGGGAACGGCTAGACAGTTTTCATGGTAATAATTAAAAACTACTTGCCAGTCTAAGTCAAAAGAGGCCACCCACCTGTCTCTACGATGTTCTGATGCCTTTCACCTTTTTAAATGGAAGTCAATGGGGTGGTTGTTAGGCTACTGTAACTGGTTGCTATGGCATGGCTATGAAGTTGAAACATCACCATTTCTTGCTGCTTGCTAAGCTGAGCGATATGAGCCCACCCCCAAGTCTCTATGACATTCTGACGTGAAGCTATAACATCTCAAATTTCAGTCCAATGTTAAGTCTATGGAATTTTTCGCCCACTTTTTTGTATGCCTTGAAAACATTGTACACCTGATTGCTTATAAAAGCATATAATAGGACACCTCATAGGTCATAACACACCTCTCCTCAATAAGCCGGTCAATTTCGACACCTCTTTCATGGGTCTAGGACAAACCGTGCCAGACGAGTTACTTACAGACAAGTTACGTAGTTAAGTTTTGCCCAAAAAAGGAGAAGAAGCATGCAAGAGAGTAATAGTGATGCTTTGCTTTGCAAGCACCACTAATTAGTGATTAGTGACCGCTTACTGATTATGAACCACACAATTTACAATTTAGAGTACACATGTAAAAGTAAATCTTATGAAAACAGGTTAAGGTCAAACTTCACATTAAAATCATAAAAGAAAATGCTATTAACTTATATTTAAATGTTATATTTTGTATATAAAAATTAAATAGTTTATTTTAGGACTACATTTAGCATTTTACATTTAGGATTTTAAGACTTACATTTTCCAATTTCTTAGTCAAGAGTCTTCGGATGTCTCAAAATTAAATTGCCAAGCTGTAATGAGATGACAAAGGAGTCTATGATCTGCAAGGATGCATCTTGCCTAGCAGATCGGTGAGATTTGCCACTTGCACATGCACTGCTTCAATTCACAAGTTTCAATCAGCTCCCTAGCTCAATAGTTCAGTTGCCAATGAAGCAGGCAATTTTAAAATTACTAAATCCAGTGCACTGAAATCTTTGCTCTTTAAAAAATCCCACAATGCAATGTAAAAACCTGGGCCAATCGATGTATTTGCATACTGTTTATGTGTTTTGAAAGAGACGTGATTTTGAAGAGTGCTCTGAAGGGAGCTTGCTCTTGCTAGCCTCAGTGAAACTGCCTAACCCCACCTTTAACATTTATAAAGTAGCCTACCGCATTTTGGCTAAAATGTTGCATGGATATATAACAGAATTATGACAGAAGTATTTTTGTATAATGTACTTTAAACTTTAATGTACAATGACAAAAATCAGTTCAAAGTCATTTAGTCGTGTCACTGGAAAAATAAATCATTATTTTTCCCAATGTGACTCAGGGTCTTATTAGTGCTCAAACTAGTCAGTCAGAGCTGACTGAGACACACCCTAAACACCTAGCACACCTAAAGAGGTGTGCCTCTCTCGATATATATATATATCGCCTACTCTGTACTATTTAATACTTTTCAGATTAAGGCATGTAGAGATTTGTTTGTAAAAACATCAATGGAAGCTTTAGAATAACTGGACTGTTGAAATATGACATCATCAGTTGGGAAATACATATGAATATAGCCAGGCAAAGAAACAAAGGTACGTGAGAAGGGTTGACAGAACAAATGAAGAGAGAGTGCGGAAGAGATAAAGAGTGTAAGACAGACAGATTTGTCTGATTGTAGTACAATCGTTCTTCATCAAATCTAAGGTAAGTTTGAGCACAACCTCTAAACCTTTTATATTTATTGTGTGATTTTTAGGTTTTAAAAGGGACAAGAATGTAAAGGAGGAGTTTGTACTGAAAATGAACTGATACAGTTGTTGTGTGCTGTGATGTATTAGTAAACTATCCAGTCATAGTTTTCTTTAATCACATTTTGATATTATAAAAACTGAATAATACTACATTAGTAACAAGTGTAAAGTGTACACTTGTAACAAGTGTACTACACACACACACAGTACTTTTTCTTCTATTGTGGATTGTATTGTTAAACTTGCTATATTTATTTGTGCACCTGTCTCGATCGCCATTACAGTTGAAATGAAAAGCCACCGTTTTCAAAAGAAATTCTACCTGAACATTCAGTGACAACATGGGTGACTTTCATTATTGCCAAACTTGCATTTCCTGTAAACTCAATGGTGTGATGTCATCTCCTCCAGGGACATATAAGACACCCTCTGGCAAAGAACATCAGAAAAATTGTATGACACAGGAACTACCACAAAACTGAAAATATTATTTTATATGTGGTTTCATAAGCTTAAAAGAAAACAACATAATATACAGAGGCATTTAGCTGAAGATGTAGTTGTGTAGATAACCACACTTTAACTACAAATAGTAGTACACACAAAAACTATGATTGCTGTAGCAAAACCATGGTTAATTTGTGCTTACTATGGTTTAACTATAGTAACCATGTTTTTTAAATTATAAAGAAACCATGGTTAATTTTCGTAAGGAGATGTACAGTAAACTTAGAATTTAACTGTAGATGTAGGTTTAGATGTGTACGTGTAGATGTGGAAGAAGATTTAGTTTGATGTAGTTGATGTTTTATGTGATATAAGACATTAATATTTAATCTAATCTCTACACTATATTTAGTGTTCAGATGGTCACAGTGATGGGAGAGGAGGCTCTTGTCCCCAGACCACGGAGCAGGTTGCCTGCACAATGTGCTACTGCTCTGGGGCTTCTTGCGCTGGTCTTTTCTTTCCTGTTGGACTTTGGTCAGGTCCCTGAGAAAGCAGGACTGATGACTTTCTGCCTCACAGTGGAAACATTTGTATATAGCTTGTGCTTGCTTGCAGAGGAGATAATCTTCCATTCAAAACAAAGGTTAGAAACCATTCATATATGTTTATTTGCTGCCTTATTCATTTTAGCTGCAAACTGCTTTGTTTGTCTGGTTTTGTTTAAATTATACTATTCTATTCTAATGTGTTTTATATATATAGCTATATAGCATCTATAAAAATGTAAAACATCTCTTGACCTTTCCTTATATGTTATTATCCATTATTATCCATATATATATATATATATATATATAAAATGTACACAAAATCTCTTACCCTTTCCTCTGTTACAGGTATGATGGCAGCTTAAGTCGCATCTTTCAGTCATGCTGTAGTGGGCGTGTCTTTCTGGGAATGGTTGTCCTTTTCCTGATGCTAAAGATGGGAGGAGTTTCATTTTCCTATGATCAAATGAGCACCATGAGTCTGTCATGTGCCATTTTCTTTCTCTCTAAAAGTCTTGGGATTCTGGTAAGATTGATCCTGGTTCATTCTGTGCCAGCAGAACCATGTCAATATCATTATCACAAATGACAATATGCATTCATAACTCCTTCAGTAATTGCTATGACAATGAATTAATTCAATATTACAATGACCCACATAACCTTCACATCTTAAAAAATAAAATAACAAATATTTGAAATGGTAAACACCTGATGTGCTAGATTTTATTACAACAGACAAAATGCAATAAGAAATGTTATGTTAAGCACATTGTAATTATGTTAATGCTCTGGACTGCGTTTCTCAAAAGGATTGTAATCCTAAGTATACTTTAGCAACAACTGCGACTAACTTAGGCTCATGCCTTTGAGAAAAGTAGCCCTGCTCCCATTATCTATATGTTTTTTTGTTCCGGCAGAGCCCTGCTCCTGTGGAGATCTCAGAAATCTGTGAAGTGGGGAAAATGAATGTGGCACATGGCTTGGCTTGGTCATTTTATATTGGCTATCTGAAATTCGTGCTTCCAGGTACATTCCATTTGCGCTCAACATGAGTCATTACTCCTTATTACCGCTAGAGGGAAGAACTGCGAAACTATTTACCCTCAACTGTCTTTTATAAACGCAAAACGCGCAACAAGGAACAGTTTAAAGTCCTAATGAAAGGTGCATGTATGAATGAAAAGACTGAATATATTGTCATTGTTATTTTTGAATCTGGGCCTGTTTATCTAAAGAGTTTATGGACTGGAGCGCTAACTGTATTCTTACTGTATTCAATATATAATAAATATTTCCTGCTTCAAACCTATTCTAAAACCATAAATGAAAAATTCAAAAAAATAATTATGTCCTTGTGTGGGTTACTGGAGAATATTTAGTTTCTTTGCTACTATATTTAATAGTTTTTAAAATAGATTTAAAGCTGTTGTACTTTTTGGGGTCATTAATTAAAAACTCATTAAAAAATTGCTTTCAGGCTAGAAAAATAGTACACTACTACTATTTTGAATTTAGAGTCATTTGTAGTTTGGCAAGCTGCAGTTTCTGCTGTATTTTTCCCATCACTGTTTACTAGCCCTGAGCTGTGCGTCTCACCAGCCTTGAGTTTATTGTATGTGTGAGAGAGATGATCATCTCTTTCATTTCCTTCTCACTTCTGTGTTTTCACCTGCAGGTTTAGAGAACAAGGTAAAAAACTACACTGCCACAAGGATGAGACTGAGCTCCCCTCGTCTCCATATTCTTTTGCCCCTCAATGCTGCAGCCCCAAACAAACCCGAAGATCAAGATAATCATGTGGTCTTCCACGAGAACCTTCCAGAGCTACAGCTAGATAGAGCAGGGATACGAAACCGTAGCTACAAGAACAGCGTCTACAAAATCACAGGCCAGAACAATGAGGTGGGCAGAGTACGGCACCAGAGAAGAGATTTTAATTCAATATGAAGCATAGATGTGAAGAAGTTGTTTTGAGGGGGGCAACATTTACATTCTGTTGCATTTAACTGGATCAAAATGTGAATCATGAATATTTTTGGTCTGTTTTGCTGGAGGAGAAATTTTGTACATTTTAAATGTGTATTTTAGCAGCAACAAAGCATAAAAACATTATTTTAAATCAAGACTGAAGCAGCTTAATAGCACAATTGTTATGGCAATAGTAACTTATAAAGTATACACAAATGCATACTTATGAAATCCAACAAAAATAGTACAATATCCAGGCACCACTGGCATCCATTTTGCAATCTACTATGATTTGAAATATACTAATCTTAATTTCAATAATAAGTATATAGGATTGTGTGCAACCTATGGTGCAGCCTTATGCATTCAACATTTAACTTTAAAAATACCACCACTGAAATGAAATAAAAGTCTTACCTTCTCTTTTGTGTTATGGTTCTTAGACGTTTTACTGTATTATGGAATATGCCACACCACTGCAGACACTGTATCAGATGTCCCAAGAGACAAGTGCAGGGTTTGGAGAAAAAGAACGAAAAGAGCAGGTCTTGCTCTTTTACAGGACCCTCAGCCACATTCTAGAAAATTCTCTTGAATGCCAGAATAGATTTCGTCTTGTACTGATCGATGGTAAGATTCACCACTAAGATTAATCACACCAAATCAGAATCCCCATCAACTGGCTTGCCAAGCACAGTGTTCTTAAAACAGGGAACTGGGATGAAACGTATCAAAGAGCCCTAGTTAAAAAGGTCTTTCTAGTTATGTTTAGCTGTAAAACATTTCAATGCATAGAAAATGTGTGCAATCTTTACCTAGTAATCAAAAATGACTAGAAAAGTCATAAAAATTAATTAGTTAAAATTTCTGCACAATTATTTTGCTCAGTGACCATAATGCATAATTTTTACACCTGTTTGACAGATAAGAAGACAGGTGAGCCACATTACCTCTCCAGAGAGATCATTCAACACCTGAAACAACAGGAAGGAGAGATAGCTATGAATCCAGTCCAGGGGCAACTACATGAGAGAGTGGGCCATCTACTTCCAGAGGAGGATCTGATGAAAGATTTTAATGGTGTTCTGTATAGTGCCAATTCAGAAGAAGAGATGAGCAGCTCTCCCACCCTCATGTTTAGTCTCCCTGGACCATTAAGATCAGATCCTGTAGAAACTACCGATGATTATGGCCAACATAACGCTAAGAGATAACTTTTTAACCTTATATCATATTATGCAATTTACAATACATTCAAGTGACCTTGTAAGTATGGGCTTTATAAATGGCCTATTTCCTAGTCAGATTTTCCTGTGAAATGGTTTTCCTTATTCTCAATAAATACATCCTTGTTGCGTTAAATGAAACCATTCTCCTCTGTATGCCTGCATTATTTTCCACATCCTGTGGCAGGGTAACTACATTGAGAAGTAGAGAAACAGGTTTAAACAAGCTATAATAACCACCACACACGTGATTTTTGTGAAACTGAGGATCAAAATTCAACCTGAATCACAGAGGAATTACTGCTGTATTACACATGTCAGAGTTTATAAACTCTATTGCTAAAGTAGTAATCAATCTTGGTAATTTTCAGTAGGCTATATGCATGTGATAGTTCATCTGTATTTGTTTATTTAGTAACAAACTAGCCCAGCAAACAAGTCCAGCAAGTTTCTTGATCTGATGCAATGTCATTAGTAGGTTGAAACATTTATTTTTCTGACACTGAATCACTGAAAACTAGCCTGTGTATAGGTTTGGGGTTACAGTAAACTCTCTCCTTGTATCTTTATTTTTTGTATACTTTATAAGTAGTAAATGATTAAACAGTTTTAAACAGCTTTCAAACACACAGAAAACACACAGTATTGAGCAGTGTTTTAAAGAAAACATGTTTTATATTAGATAAGACTTCAAAAATGAATGCCACAGTTGCAGACGGTTAGATTACCATGAATCTGATTGTCATTCATGTGAGCAGTTGACTGTTAAAAAGAGATGTTTGGTAGGTTTTGTTTTGACAGTGACGGATGAACCATCACAAGTTTAAATCCACTTAAAAAACAAGACGGACTGATATGCTTCTCCCTTTGCCTATATCACAAAGCACTGTGAATGAGAACTACAATTTCTAAATATATTGTAGAAATTTGTTAAGCCTAAGGTCCCATGATAGTTATTAAGCAAATTCAAAGATAGTTTAGATGCAGACACAGTCACAAGAACGAGTGAAGAAATGTAATCTGATGAAACTGCATCAGGTCAAGAAACATATTTCCTCATTTGACTATTCATGAATATATACAAGCTTTGGGGTTAATTTACTTAACATTTACATATTTTGTAACTTCTCATAAGTCAAAATAAGAACTCTTCAACAGTTCCTATTATGGTATCATAAGATTGTTCTTGACTTCTGCATGCTGGAGCATTGCACTGTGACATCACAGCTGTGCCCATAGGCCACAGGGTTGGTTAATAACAGAGAACAAAGGTGGAGTCACAGCAAAAAGTCCCATAACGTGACTTAGAGCCAGACATCAGGCAAACACCAAAAAGTTGATGATTTAGGATAGAGTGTCAGTAAGGCAGAATGTGTGTAACATCATGTCTACTAGTTTATTTAAATCAGTTACATAGAGCTTGTTTTTGTTTTAAATGAAGAAACACGTTAAACCCACACCTTTAGCACTTAAAATATTCCTCGAGTTCTGTGGCAGGTAGCTAAAATAAATGTAAAAACCAAGCATGTAGAAAGGTTACAACTGGTTACAATTAATGTATTTTATCAATCCATTTTAAAAATCATCACGACATCATCAAATAATGACAGCAGAAATGGAAACTGTCAGTGGTCATGAGGGACATTATATTCTTACAGAATATGAAAATATTTTTGGCAGGGCTGTTCAACAGGATTTGACTTTCCCACTGAGTGTTAGTCTTTCTGGTGAATCTCACCTGTGAATAATCACATCTCATTGCATCGCAGTCTGAATCACATTCTGTCTGAATCACATTCTGTCTGAATCACATTCAAGAAGCCATTTTCCTGTACAGGACTTTATTGTTTTCAGAGTGTGTGTGTCTGTGTGTGTGTGTACTGGTATTCACTACATTGTGAGGAGCAAATATCCTCACAAGTATAATAATACCAGTGCATTTTGTCCTTGTGGGGATACTTGTAACGAAGAGTCAGACTGGTTAGGATCCATTTGCAGCACAGTTTAATAGAATGGTCGACAGGCAGAATCAACAACAGCAAACAGTCACAGTGTAGGCTAGACAAGAGAGTTATCGTTATACAGGCGTGGGTCAGGGCAGGCAGCAAACAATCAACAACGGTTAAACAATCCAAGTCAAGGGCAGGCAGTAAATAATCGATAAACTGTAAACAGTCCAAATCATACACGGGTAACCAACAGAGAATAAACTAGGAAAATGCTCAGAAATGACGCACATGGCAATTCAAGACTCTGCGACGAGTGTTTTGTGAGGTGTGGTTTATATTGGCGGCAGTGAACAAGGAACAGGTGGAAAACAGGAAATGATCAGCTTCAGGTAAGTTGCATCATGGGAGTTGTAGTTCAGGTGGAGATCTGGTTAGTATTATGGTTCCCTCTGGTGGCGCGGTGGAGATATTGCTGGAGCCTCCACTGTAACAATACTTTTGAGGTGCCTATAATGAAACAAGCTGAAACCTCCTCGCTTCTCTGTTGCCATTCAGTCACAGAAGGCAGTTCTGTAGGTTCGCTGGACCAGGCGAATAAGGGAGGTTGGAAACCAAGTACACATTTGAAGGGAGTTAGGCCAGTTGATGATTTAACTAGAAAGCTCATGTGCATATTCGGCCCACATCAGAAATCTGCTCCAGTTGGCCTGATGCTCCTGACAATAGGATCTCAGGAAATGTGTGACTTGATTTAGAAGCTCTGTTTGGTCATTAGATTGAGGGTGGTAACCGAACGTAAGACTAATGTTTACTCCTAGGTTCTTGAAAAAAGCAGACCAGACTCTGGATGTAAATTGAGGGCCTCTATCAGAGACAATATCTTCAGGCAGGCCATCAAATCTGAACACATTGTTGCATAATAATTCTGCAGTTTTTAATAAGGTGGGGAGCTTGGGTAACGGGATGAGACGACAGGCCTTAGAGAACCGGTTGATTATTGTGAGGATCGCAGTGTTTCCTTAAGAGCTGGGTAGATCTGTTATAAAATCAATTGCGATGTGGGACAAGGGACGTTGAGGCATGGGTAGAGGCTGCAATAACCCAGCTGGGAGTTGGGAGCTTTGACAAATGATACACTGATGAATGTACTTGATGGTGTCCATGGAGAGAGAAGATTTTTAATGAGTTCTATAGTAGCTGTGATACCTGGATGACCAGAAGTGGGGGAGTCATGGACTAGTGAGATTAAACTGTTACGAAAGGGTTCAGGCACAAAGGTAAGATTGACTGGGCATGCTGGGGGGGAGGTGTTTCACTGTTAGCTAGATTGATCTTAGTGGAAATGTCCTATTGTACAGGAGCTACTGGTAACCTCTCCGTAATGAAAGGTTCCTGATTTGAAAGGGTGGGTGTCTCCTCTGATTGGCAGGAGAGAGAGTCGGCTTTGGTGTTTTTTGAGCCAAGGCGGTAGGTGACTGTGAACTGGAACCTTGTAAAAAATAAAGACGAGACTTTGACATGACCTGGTTTACCACAATATAAGCACAGATGGTTCTGAATGCGCCGGGTCGGCTCCTCCTGATTCTGGTGAGTGTAGCCCAGTTGCATAGGTTCTGCATGAGAGGAAATACTCTGAGTCTGCAAAGAGGCCAGTCACAGTGTAGGCTAGGCAAGAGAGTTATCGTTATACAGGTGTGGGTCAGGGCAGGCAGCAAACAATCAGTAACGATAACACAATCCAAGGTCAAGACAGGCAGCAAACAATCAACCACGGTTAAACAATCCAAGTCAAGGGCAGGCAGCAAATAATCGATAAACGGTAAACAGTCCAGATCATACACGGGTAACCAACAACTAAATAAACAGGGAAATGATGCACATGGCAAATCAAGACTTTGCAACGAGTGTTTGTGAGGTCCAGTTTATATTGGCGGCGGTGAACAAGAAACAGGTGGCAAACAGGAAATGATCAGCTCCAGGTAAGTTCATGGGAGTTGTTTTTATATTAACATATAATTAGTACTTGTAGTTTATATTATCAGCATTTTATAACGTCTGTATAATTATAATAATGACCTCATAGTAACTACATGAAACTTTATTAAAAATGCTATTAAATATTCATTTGCCAACCTCAAAACATTTTTAGCAGACAGCTAAATTATAAATATTCTATTCTTTTCTATTCTGATGTTATAATATATAAATATGTAATAATGTATTATATAATATTATTATATTGTAATAACAGTCAAATCAACGCAGGAATTAAGTTAGGCTACACGGACTACCAAACCAGTCTGATCTAAAGTCTCAAGTTTTGCGTGATATAGCCCATCCCACCAGCTCCAGCTGATGCAATCCGCCGGAGACTATAAATACACACCGCAATGAGAAACCGAACATTTCTTTCTCTCGCATTCATGGAAGGAACAACGAAACGCATTGTGGAAGAGGTGGGCGAACTCTCGGGGAATCACTCGGAGGAAATAACGTTACAATGGTCTATACACAAGCTTTGGCGTTCGGAAACGGGATGGCCGTCAGGTCCGAGCAGCAAAACTTAGTGAAGAGTTTAAAGTTTCTCATGTACTTCAAATCAGACAGCGAGAAACCAACCCCCTGCGGCAGTCTCATAAAAGCACAACGTTCATCAAGTGAGTATCTTTATTTCGTCTGAAATGATCTGTACATAAAATCTGGATCTGAACACTTTCACAGCATTTATTAATCTTAGTCATCGTTTATTTCAACATTAATAGTTGTTTCTGTTAACATTAGTTAATGGACAACCACCTAACTTAATAAACAATTCTATTTGTATAAACATTAACAAAGAATAATAAATGTTGTATCATATATAGTTTATTGTTAGTTTACGTCAGCTAATGCATTAACTAATGTTAACAAACATTAGTTTGTTTAAGTTGTAAAAAATAGTTTGTAAAACTAACCTTATTTAAAGTGTTACCAAAGAACTTAAAATATTCCCACCCTGAGAAATATTTACAATATAAAAGCGCCCTGGTCTCCCCTTATACTGTTTCTTGTTAAGGTAAACAATGGAAAAGTATTATTTTTATCGATGGCAAATTTGTCTTCTTGTAGTAGACAAATGTAACTAGTAATGCATACGGCCCCAGCTTTACAAAATTACAGTACACTTCAACGCATCATAATTCTGCCCACTAGTACAGTACAGTCCATGACAGTGTAGATAACACAGGTGATAAAAGGTGATAACACGTGACTGTGTTTAACACATACGATTGTAATCTAATAAGCTATTAGTCACTGCAAAACTGCTTATGCTTCTGTCTATGTCTTATCTGATCAGCTGATCGTAACGCTTTCTTCCCATTTTCGCCCTCACAGGTCTGGGATCTCAATGTAGTTTGGAGGAGGAAGAAGACGAAGACGCGTGTCTTCGGCTAGATCTATCCAAACGCATCGAGAAGTGCCTTTCCGATGCCAAAAAGGCGAGTTTGCGCTGCCAGGAGCTGCGTCTGCCCAGGCGCATGACCGAGCGCGTGGCAGAAGACATCCTGCACGCCTCCGAACACGAGCCATGCGGGGTACGCGGGGCCTTGATTCACGTGTTTATGGACAACAAGGGCACACTACAGAAACTGGGCACTGTGACGCCCGGTGAGAGTCTCACGCCCACTTTCGAGCTGTCGGTTATTTTACAGCCTGATCTTGACAGATGGTCTCCCCTAAAGATCCTTTTCAATGAGGACAAAGTACTGAGTCTGAGACGGGAATATCGTCTGATTAAACGAAAGCTGTACTCATCGGCCACTCCCCTTGTACTTGAATTTCTTTAAAATATTTAAAATATATGGGAATTTGGGGAAAAAAAGGATATAGCCCGGGATCTCCCAAAGTCAGAATAAATGAACAATTTGTATGTACAGCATTTACCAATCTTTGTTGTAAAATGTAAGTTATTGCAAAAATAATTGCTCATTGTTTGTTCATGTAAGTTTATTGTGCATTAACTTATGTTAACAGATCCCACTTTTTATTTGAATTTACACAATTCACTAATCTGTTAAGTCTTAAATAAAATGTTAGTGATCTGTTAAATTATTGTGAAGTGTAGAAATCTGTAGAAGACACTGTTTTGTTACATTCTATAGTTAAGTAGCACTATAAGATATATTTGCACGGATGTTCAGGGATATAGGAGGGCTCGTACATGAATCAACCCAATGCTGTGTATTGACATCACTGTTAATTGTTATTAGTGTGGTGTTTTAGAACTTGAAAATAAAAGACAAGCTGACATTGTCTTCCAAAAAAACAAATGAGTCATTTGTAAGTGTGAAAGTTACACAAAGCTTAACGTATTCTCAAAAAATACAACGCTGTTTATTTGCAGACACTCGTGTTTAATTAAAACATTTCAGAACACATTATACAAAAACACTGTACACAAAGACCCTGTACAAATCTATATGTTCTTTCTAAATGCTAAGTTGTCTAATTAAGTTTCACTTGAAGCTTTGTAGACTGAAAATAGAAACGGGCAAATTAATATAATACACTGGCCCTTTAAACTTAATTCAAAATTCAATATTGATAATTCTATTTTGTCCAGAGAGAAAACAAAACAAAAGAAACAGAGGGTCCATTTCAACATCATTTCTATAGAAAAAACCTTTAATCTCTATTGCTTTTTCCTTCTCATCAGTGTTTATTAGCTACACAAGTGTTTTAATAATAATGCGAAAATAATGTTTGTCTTGAACAATGGCTTGTAAGGTTTC
Organism: Botia kubotai; assembly: GCA_036877585.1. Classification (NCBI taxonomy): domain Eukaryota; kingdom Metazoa; phylum Chordata; class Actinopteri; order Cypriniformes; family Botiidae; genus Botia; species Botia kubotai. Next base: position 12,757 of record JAZGTI010005045.1, on the reverse strand, counting down.
AAAAGGAGTGACATTCTGATTTCTAACCATCCTGTGGTTATGATGGTAATACATTCCACATAAACAATGTAATATAAAAATTTTCGACTAATCCAAGTCCCCTAAGGGGGTCAAGCCATTAAATTTGTCTAATGAAGTGTAATTATTCAGACTGCCTTTGAAGATAGCGGCATCTGTTGAATCAAACATTTGGCATTGACTAACTTAGCCAGAACATCTTACAGAAATAGGGAATTAAAACATAGTGTATCTTCTGAGAAATTCTTGGTTCACTTCTTCATCTTCATATCGGCCTCAATGGCACTGCGGCGCCCTCTGGTGCCTCCGTCCTGTAGGAGCAGAAGAGCAGGAAAGAAGGAAACTTGAGCTGATCAAAACACAACAGTCATCTACTGCACTAACACACCAGACCATCAGTGCTGAAAACTACCTGGCCATTAACTGAAAGAGGAAGTGTGTGTATGTGTGTGGTACTACGACAATAGATGATTCTAAGCAGACAGTAGCATTACAAATGTTACTGCTGCAATACAAATTTACCAAAACCAAAAAAAATACAAGCTAGAACAGAAAGATAAAGATTAAGTGTGTAAACACTGAACTGAAGTCAGCAGAGCGGGCACTTTTTTAAAGCTTCCTTAATTATTTTGAAAATCAATAACGAAATCAACTTTTCAATCCAATCAGGAAGAACAAAACAAAACAAAATAATTTATAGTAACTGCTAATAATGATCATGAAGTTTACTTTTTTGGCATATGAACCAGAATATGTATATAATAACATTGACCAATGCTGGAGTCATGGAGTGATCAACTGTAACCAATCAGAGTGTCTGAGCATTTGCATGTCTGTGCGTGTGTGCGCCAGCGTTTGGTAAGAGGTCACAAGAAACATCTTGTGATCTTTAGCCTGGATACTTACAAAAAGAGAGAGAAGAAAAGCAGGAGATGCCATGGAGAGGCTGTCCTGTAGGACAAACAGCAAAGTGAGAAAAAGAGACCTACATATAAGTTCACTATGTCAAACCCGTTCTATAAAAACTCACAGACAGAGACAGAAGCACAGCGCAATCACAGTGCAAAGGTGTAACAAGAACAACATAGCAAAGTGGAAGGTATGAGAGAACACAGTAATCTAAACAAACCATCTTTGACCATGAGATGAAACACTTTGGATTAGGGGTAGACAGTGTGAGAAAATTATATCACAGTTAATGTATATATCACAACACAAAAGTTGTTTTTGCAATAACTAATGGACTATATTTTAAATAACCATAACAAAGCCCTACATGTCTAGCCCTACATCAAAGATACTGTGTTATACTACAGTACAAAAGAACACTTACTAGCTTCTCTACATACAGATGCTCGCAGATGAGAAAGGACAGAACAAAGAGAAGCAACGTATAGCGAGATACTGAAGAGAGGATTGTGGAATGGATAAGTAACACAAATCGTGTTGTGTGTTAGCCAGATGAAGGAATGAGGTGTTGATGTTTGTGAGTGTGTTTTAATAGTTTCCATGACAACTGCAGTACTCCAGCATCAACTCAAATAGTGAATATGGTGATGAAAATATTGTCACGTTTAAGACGACTCAGAGTGGAAAAAAAAAATCACATCTCACTGTTGAACAAACCATGCAAACAAAAGCAAAACAATGAAACTAGAAAGACTCTTTGGTCTGGTGTGCATTTAAAACAACATTTCTACAACAGACAAAACCAAGATGCCGTTTAACCCAACACACATTACACGCCCGACAGGTTTACAAGCATTCATTAATGAGACTTTGGAAATGTTTCCCAATGAGATTCATAATCATATAATCACTTCACTGCAACAACAGGAAGAATTCTGTGCGATACCGAAAGAAATAGCCACATGAAAACCTAGAACAGAAACTTCTGTGCATGTTAAAATCATGTGTTTGCACTTCTCACCTGTGCTGTAACACCCTTGATTCTCACCTCTGAGTGTGTGTGTGTGTGTGTGTGTGTGTATATCACTGACCTTCTCATTTGTCTCTTGTTTGGAGTTGTTCCTTTTCCTTCTTGCTGGTGGTTCTGGCTCTAAATGAGGGTCTCTGTGTGCAGGACTCAGGGTCTATGTACGAGACTGTGTGTTAGTGCACATTATGCTAACCCTACGGTCAGGGACTTCAGCAGGTCAGCCTGAATAGATTGTGTGTGTGTGTGTGTGTGTAAGGGACAAAAGTCATTGGTTGGGGTCTGATCAGAAAGGGTTTCTCCCTGCAGTGTAGGTGTGTGTGTGTGTGCTTTGGGGAACAGTATTAAATTTGTCTGCCGAAACCTGTAACATCTGTCTCATATTTCACCCCAAAATCAAAATAAAATTTTCATAAAAAAAAAAAAAAACATTTTAGATTGTCATTTCTAACTGTCATTACTGTACTATGTTTTAAGTATTCTTCATTGTAGTATTTTTTGTACTGTTGTTATCATTAAGCAAGTACAAGTGTTTGTTTCTTAGAAATTAAATTTATAATCCCAAAAATAACTACAAAAACTTGCAGTTTTGTTTAAACATTGAAGGCAAAAGACAGGCCAAAGTTACAGACAGCAGAAACCTAACTGGCCCTGGATTAGCTCAAACTATCTGGACAGAGAAATCTTTTCTTGCAGTGCAGCAGTTTTGTATTTGAACTAAAACTCATCTTAGGGTAGTAGTGCTGAATGGACAGTTTCAGTGCTGTCCTCCCATTACGAAGCAGAAAAACAAATTTGTTAAGATTACCTTTGTGTATTACAACAATGACATGTAGTTCTTGGCAGCAAATCCAATTTGTGTGTATTGACTGCCATTAAGTCCATAAATACATTACAATACCAGGGCTGATGCTCTGCCGGGCTGTTCTCAGCTTGTGACTGCTTTTGTACATCTCATATTGTTATTCTCACAAATTCTCTGGCTCTCTGGTACCATCATCAGAAAATGAGGTCTATGGTATCCTTACAGAAACATTTTTACTTTTACACATTTACAAACAAACTTCCTGAGTCTGGCTCTTATTTCCTCAGCTGTTTCTCTGTCCACGGCCCTTCACTTCAGCTGTCCACAGACTCTTGATGTATTTTCATGTTCAGTTCTTAAGAGTTCTTGAAGCCTGTAGTTGGATCTCTTAAAGTTATCTCAGCATCCATGCATCTTATTCTAATGGTATATTTTTCTTCCTAACTGAATATGTTCTTCTCCCAACTTAACAAAAATACTGTCCAATGTCTTCTTGCTTTGATATTTTAAAACCATGCTTCTACAGGGCAAGGTTCTGCGTTTCGCCACTGTGCATGTACTATACTCATGTACCTCCAACCGTCTTACCATGTTTGTTTTGCTCCACTTGATGGTGCTGGGTTTGTTTGCATGTGTCATCATGCGCGTGTGATTATACAGGTGTGTCTCTAACCTTCTCGTTAGGGTCTTGTTTGCGGTTAGCCTCTCTCCCACGCAGACTCTTGGTGCTGATGCCCGATTCGGACGTCTGCATGATCAACTGTGTGGCCAGGAACTGCTGGATCTGCTCCAGAACATCTCTCTGCATCTCCAGTGCCATGTGGTACACATCATGATCTGAGCTGTTGTACATCACGGCATTCTGGAACATCAGCATGATGTCACGCTGGAACTCTGCCGTGGTGCGGATCTGACCCGACTCAATGTTTTTCTTAATAGCTGATAGATCCATAGGTCTGAAGGAGATTTCATGAAGAACAGACACATTATGAGTCAACAGCATACTTCTGGACATAAAAACAGAAGTGTGCTAGGTGGAGAGTGCAGAATCTTTAAGACAGCCAAGTACCTGTGTACAATGCTGTGGTAACCGGGGGCGATGTCATCGGAGACCGGCTGCAGAAATACACTTGCGTACCTGGAACACACAACCATTAAAACATGCACACCTACCACACAAAGGTTTCTGCCTGCAGGTCAGTGCTCATCTTAAAACACCAGCAGGTTTTTTAGTACTAGTATGAATTGCACATTCACCTGTGATTGGCTGCTGCCCGCCATACCAGCATTATGGCTTTCTTCCAGATCTTCTGAGCCTGCAGGGCCTCTTGATCTTCACTGCACATGGAACTAAGAGCAAGAGAGAAAATTAAGACCCCAATAAGACACCATGAACTGGCTTGATGTTTTGATATATATATAAAAACTGCCTTCCCAAAACCTTATTGGAGCCCTATGCCTGATATTAACATGTAAGGAATGTAGTCAGAAAATCTCTTTGTCTGATCGTACATGGTCATACAAGGTACATTTGAGACACAGAGACGCACACTCACAACTGCGAAGAGGCAGGGCTGCTGGCTGTGGAGTCTGCTGTAGTGTAGCGCTGAGAGTGACTGCCATAACCATCCTCACTCTCACTGGCCGGAGGATCCACCTCTGAGAGGTATGGCCCCTCTCCATCCCCGTCTCCACACTCCTTCATCTCCATCCCTTCATCTACATCCACTTCACTTCCTGCATCCTCTTCCTTCACCTCCTACAGCATGTCAAAGGCAACAGAGCAAGATATCAATCACAGAAAAACTAAAACAGATGCACAATGTGCTTCGCAGTGCAGGGGGTTCAAAGCATGTAGGATTACACTGTTCACGTAATGAGTAAAAGGCGAGACGAGGCAGAAGTCATTGGACCAGGTGTAGATGTTTGATATAGAGGAAAAGAGAAAGAGAGACAAAGACGCAGAGATTCACAAGGCCCCTAGGAAATGTCTAGTGCTTCCTACAAGCTGAGGTAGAAATATCTGTTTTAAAAAATAAATCACAAAAAATAAAAATTCTATATTTGCATCTCTACATTGGCTGGCACTTGTATTCAATAAACAATAATAATCATAATAATTAAGTAATAATAATTATAATAGTAAATAACAATTTTAAGCAATAATAAGTGATTTTTAAAAGTGATTAAAGTGATTTTTTTCCATTTTAAGTGATTTAAGGCTTGTTCACACCAAGGATGATAATAACAACAACTATAAAGTTGTAAATAAATCATTTCAAATTTAAAAGAATATCCAGCCGATGAATGATATAATAAGCTAATAACGGCTGATAATGTTCTTTAAAATCCATTCAAATTTAAAGAACTTATGCATTTTAAATGGCAGACAACATTAGAACAAGTATATTCAACATAAGAATAAATATATATTTTTTTCAAAATATGTCAACAGAATGACAGCTTCTCCCAACTCCTCTTGTCTTTGAAGAATTTCATGTACTCCAAAGCCTCTGTTTTTTCTTTTGGTTTCTTCATGGAAAGAAAAGCAACAGTAGGGCATCTACATCCATCTTCAAGGCTGTGAAACTGCAGAGCACAAGCTATGAATAAATGCAACATTATTGTCTATTGTCTGTTGGTGTGGACGCTAATATAGTTATTGTATTTATCGTTCTTGGTGTGAATAGGCCTTTACAGTGCATTCAAGCTATTTTATTTTGAGAATGTGAATTCAAACAGCAGATTTGAAGTCAGTGACGACTGACCATGAGACACACAGGACTTTTCATTTTTGTGTAAACTATTTAAGATGGGATTTTTGATGCATTTGCTGATACCTTTGTGTCTTTGGCTGAGGTTGAGCTGTCCTCTGAGTCTAGACATGATGTCACAGTCTCCGGCTGAACCCAGTCCTCCCTTTCACACTTTACAGCTGGACTTGGGGTTCTGTTCTCCTCTGGTGCTTCCTCCATTCCACCCTCGACTTCTTCCCTCTCCACCTCCATCTTAACCTCAGAGTCTTGGTTCTGCTCTGCTTCACAGGCAGCTGTCACCATGCAGTGCCCCTTCACCTCGCTGGCCACCTCTTGCTTTTCTGTTTCCTCAACCAAAACCTCAATTTCTCCTTGCACACCCACAGGATCTGGGTCACTCTGTGGGGGCACTGGAGTGGCGCTCTGCTGGACGTCTGGCTCCGGATCAGCTGCCTTAAAAGTCTGAGACTCCCAGGGGCTGGAGAGGGTGTGGCCCCCGACCGCCGGGTCTTCACATAGGGACAGAGCAGCCTCCACAGCTGCAGCGTCCAGAGCCTCTACGGGGTCATCCACCTGAGACAGATGTATTTGGTTACTTCTTTTATTATTTGTCAACAATATTTTTTGATGAAACTATTTGATGAAACAGTTTTACAATCTGTAGACAAAACTTATGACGTTACTTTTTTTTAATACAAAGCACATATTCAATGAGTCAAATATTAACAAGCTGTTCTGTTTATCATGCACTTTAACATGTTAGCTGGTTAATTAAATCGCTTTGTGGTATTCTTCAAGAATGTGTGATTTTCATATATATTAATGTCTATGGTGTTACCAGTGATCTGTGTAATAATGTAAATCATGCTTGTATACCTTCTCCTCTATGATAGCGATAATGTCCCCCACTGTCTCCAAGTCCAGTTCATGACCCATGTACGACACAGACACCACTGTGTCCTCCTCCCCCACCAGCTCTGCCTCCTTCCCCTCAACCTCCACTGGTGTGGATGAGCTTGCCATCACAGCCTCTGCTCCAGAACCTTCAGCCACGGCTGCTGCTCCTAGACAAATGCATCGCTCTTAACCTCCACACTGCCCTTAGTAATTCTCATCTCTTACTTGGAGTGCTCTAGGGATAAAGTTCTTAATTTCTTTCAAGAGTAAAAAGCTGACATGAAGACTGAATTGGCTAGATTGCCTTTAAATGCTTTTGAAATAGAACAAATGTTAGATACAGACCTATAGAGACACAACTGCATAATACAAGATATTCTATTTCTAGAAGTGTTCCTGTAGCTCAACTGGTAGCCATCTGATAGTTTTACTATAAGTAAACTATAAGTTTACTATAATTAAAAAAATAGTAATAATAAATGACTAAATGATCAAGAGAGAATTGTCATTGGATGGGTATTTGACAGGATGCACTCCACATCACATGACACAAACAGGAAACAGGCCTGACAACAAAGAATATATCTTACAGACAGCATGCAGAGGAGAGATTATTAGAAATAAAGACCTGTGTTGGACACAGAGTGGTGGTCTGAAGTTGGGGGGACCACCGTAGGGGGCTTAGGGGGTTCAGCACTGACAGGCTGCTGCACTGGGGTGGAAGTCTCCAAAAGACGAGATAATGTGGGAACATCTGACACAGAGACACACACATATAGCAATACAGGCACACACGCACACTAAAGCACAAAGACCACTTACATATTACTCAAACTACACAGTAATAACTTAATACAACAAACATATCATCTAAGAGTCGCATGCAGGACGCATTGCAAAAATGCAACAGAACGGGGCTACATAAAATCAAAACATCAAACTTTTATTTGTCTAATGAATCAGAAAATGATTCAAGATGCACATTTAAAACACAGACACTTATGACGCGCATTTAAAACACAAAAATGTGTGTGTGTTTACCGGCTGCAATGTCCTGATTGGTCGGCAGCGCAACAGCTGCATCTGAGTGAAGCTCAACTCCGTGAGAGCCGTTACTCAAACCTGTGGCCACCTCTCCTTCAACAACCTGACACACACACGCTTTAATAGCATCTCACTGCATTCAAACAATATTTTAAAATGATCACTGTGTACCCCTTTCCATATGTTCATCATCTCTATTATGATTAGCTAATCTCTCTGACTGTAAAACGAGAAGTTTCTAAATATTGAACAGGCTGTTTCTTTAAATGATCTGGGTGACCTGAGGTTTGGGGATTTGTGTTGGGAATGTTTGTACACGTACAACTAGAACATGTAAAGTATTTCAAATAAGCATTAGAAAACATGTTTCTGTATTCAGTGTAAATAACTTACCAGTCTAGAGCTAGCAGCTATGAGGCTGCCCTTTTTTAGTAGTTCGGACAGCAGCGGGGAAGGAGGTGGTGTAGCTTTTGGGGTGAGGTGCTTCTTCTGTGGAGAGTCGTCCATCAGAACGCCCAAGGCTGACTCTTTAGGCCCCGGGCCTGTTACCTCTGAGACAGGCATGAAGACAGTCACCCTTTGAGCCTGGAAACAATACAGTAAATGCACAGAAATCACAACATATAAAACTTTAAAATTCAGTTGGAAGTTTAAAAGTTGAAAAAGAGGTCGTCCTCTGACCAAGGGACTGACACAGGACTCATCTGTCAATGGCTGTGATGTGTCAGTCTGAGGGATGTCCATGCTCGGAGAACCAGCACCAGGTGGAGAGCGCACTGTTACACTGGGAACTCTCTTTGGTGTGTTTTTAGCTGCCTGACGAACTGAGAAATAAAAAGAAAGAAATATTGTGTTAAACACAACAATGCTACTACCAGTGATAAGCCCCCCAAAATGAATTTTCTAGTATTCTCAATTTAGTATATTAGCAAAAAGCAGCACTGCTGGAAATAAGCTGATATTTTTATCTAAATAACTAATAATTTCTAAAAGTAAATCTCTCACCCTGATAGGCTGCTTCGGTTGCCCTCCTCTTTTGCTCAGCCTCCTCCTCTTCCTGCTTCCTCTTTCTGACCACCATGACAAAACACACAATCACATAATGATGAACACTTACAGACACACAATGGCAGATTTACAAACCGAGAGCCGAGAATATTTATCATATTTATCAACATTAATCAACTTGAGAAAAAGAAATATTACAGCTCTATCTCTGACCACAGGTCCTCCAGTTTAGAATCCATATGACCTGCCTGGATCAAATCCACCTCTTTCTTTAGTTTTCTAAAGAGACAAAACAGAGAAAACACTTAACACATAAATGTGTGTAAATAGCTGACCAATGAACATTGACGTTTAACCTTTTTTCAAAAGTAAGACTTTCAATTAAATGTATATATTTGTTTTAATACAGTATAATGCAGTCAATTCGAGGTCATGAAAACTGTAATAAACAATTTAAAAAAGCAGTTTAGAGTATTTTTAGATGGATTTCAGTATATTACATTGCAGAACAGTTGAAACTGGGTGGCCATTTTATAGCTGCACAACTATACAATTGGAAATGAAATTGTATGCAATTAGAGATGTAATTTTATGTAATTGTATATGTAATTGTGCTGTACCTGTATTTCTCCTGTGTGTCTTTGATCAGTCTCTTGAGTTCCTCAATCCTCTCGGCCGTCAATCTGCGGACAATCACATCCTCAATGGTCTCCACCACCTCACCTTTCTCTCCACGCTTACGCCTGCAGAGAACATCAATGTAAAAAACGTAGACTAATATACTTTTGACCATATACTACTACATGAACTGCTACTGTGTGCTGAAGATAGATTTACTTCGAGGTAAAGAATCTGATAAAGATTTACTATCTGATAAAGATTTACTTTATCAGATAGAGACTTACTTTGGGGCTTCTGTGGTTTCCAGTAGCTCAGAATACTGGGAGGCACAGTGCTGCAGGTCACAGAGAGGTCAGCATCAGAAAATCACTGACACTAATATAAATTATCTCCATAACTCCATAATCACCTCCACAACACATCACTCACACTAATGACGGTCATTACGAATTACCTTCTGGGAGAACCAGTCTGGGGGTCGTCCAGGCTCTGAGAAGGGCTTAATAGCTCTGCTTACAGACACCCTGATAAAAAGACAACAAGCAAAGCATACACATTCAGTGGTAACTTCTTTTGATAACATTAACAAACAAGCTTACATAACATGATGGTTAATGCATGTTACCAAATAAAGCAATATGCCCCATGAGGAGTAATGCCTCCTTAGCTGTTCTATATTCACTGTAAACCACAGCTTCACAGAGCTTATATATCTTGCAACGTTTCATGAACTAAAGACACAGCAACAAAAATGTCTTTATATTGATTAAAAAATTATTCCATAAAGCAATGCAATTCCTCAAAAGCAGCAACACAGTAGTAATGCTGATGTTGGGTCTCAGGTGTGTTTATAATTTACAACGGCTCAACCAATCATAATCAATATTACATATATTTCTTAAATGTTTTAAACCAGCACTGACACAAAAACATTACAATCATTGGAACAAACTTTTTGAAGCAACTCCCTCACCCCTGAGGGCACTGTGGTATTAGCGCAAATGGTAGAGCAGTGGTTCTCAAACTGGGGGGCCACGGCCCCTTGGCCAGATGGCGCTAGGGGGGCCGCATAGAAATTTCTAGTTTAGGAAATTATTTCAAAACCTTTACCTGCAATCAGGATTGTCTTTTGTAAAATTTTATGTATTTAAAAAATAGAAATATTTAAAAATAATATTTTTTTTAGTATACGCATTTTTAATATTCAACATCAGAAAAATAAGGCTACAAAGAGAATTGATGTTCCAGCATTGTATAAAGACATTTGTTTTTGGTATAATCCAAAATTCTTAAAGTAAAATCATAAGTTTTCTTTTGGGGGGCCACTAAAGAATTTACCTTAAACAAGGGGGCCTCCTTTTTTTGTGGTAGAGCACTCGCTTAGCATGCGAGAGGCAGTGGGACCAATGCCTGCATCCACCAACTATCGTACAAACACTGGACTTTAACCAAAGCTTCAACCCATTTATCGTAACGTTTAATATGCCATTATACTTAACATAAAGAGAATAATTTTTCTAAATCAGCGCTCGCAAATTTTCAAAATCCCTGATAGCCCTTCAGGCAGGCACTCTTCAGATTTTGGTAGCCCGAAATGAATTTAAGTTGCCCAAATAAAAAAAAACATTTTTTTAATGTAGAATATTGTAAAGGAGACAAAACATTAATCAAAAACATTTTCATCACGTAACAACAATCGTATAAAATAATCAAATTAGAATCATCAATACAAATATTTGGTTCTAACTGAACTGAAATTCCTATGAACGTAAAAACAATATAGAACATAATTCAGTCTGTGTCAGATTCTGAATCTGAATGCCACTCCACGATGAGGGCATATAATCTCCTTCATCAGCTTTCTCCATCTGTACATCGGTCTCCACTTCAGAATTGAAATACCTGCGTAAATCCGTGCGCATCTTATTTTTACGCACAAAGAACTATCAGCGATTTTCGCAATTCTCTCAACTGCGCATGCAATATCAAGTTTAAGCTTACTGCGGGAGATTTCACTTGTCAAGTGAGGAGAGTAATGACTGACAGGATGAGCGTCACTGATACACAGTTCGCGCTATAGCGAATTGAAAGTGAAAGTTGAAAGGGAGCGCGCATTCAAACGCGATTTCAATACCCCACGAATTTATAGTGGCTCCCCGACCAAATTTGTGAGAGAATGCAAAAGCATTGCAATATAAAATAGCCTATCCTCACCCTCCTGACGGGCAGCCCGACTGGCTGACACAATAGCCCCGGAACGTTGGACTAGCGATTTTGCGAGCCCTGTAAATACATTTTTGGTGGTCTCCACTGCCTCCATATATAAAGAATATTACACAGCAGCAACACGGGCATCCTTAAGTTTTGAATTTTGTACAATGAACAGGCCCACAGCTCTTGGATCATTAATCATGAATTATTATATTTACCAGTTCTGATCCCCGCTTCCCATCACAGAAGAGGCAAGACACAGTTTCTCTCGAACAGACCAGGGTTCTGTCGGGCCCAAAGAGAGCATCTTGTGTTCTGCAGTGACAGTTAAATATTCATAATACACACTATATACACACATACACACACACACACACACATATATATATATATATATGTATATATATATATGTGTGTGTGTGTGTGTGTGTGTGTGTGTGTGTGTGTGTGTGTGTGTGCAATGCACAGCTGTAGTTTGAGCTGTAGAATCATTTATTAGTATAATGCGTATCGTTTGTGGGGAAATGCTGTTGAACAAAAACATATTGTAATGACTCGTTTAAAACAACGAGTTTGAGCCATTTATTCAATAGATTCATTACATTCTCTATATGTTATCCACAGTCGAGACTGCAATATATTTTGTACAAAATTAAGAGGGAAACGTGTAATGATCCTATAAACACTGGTCGTCTTTGTTACCATGAAGCCAACCAGCATAAAGAATTCGCTCACCCTGGCGTTATTACAAGCGTCAGCTTCACTATTCACAAGGTAAAACTGCTTTATAGTCGAATGCAGTACATGACTCAATAAAAGACTGTAAGGTTATCCTGTTTAAGAAATAAAATAGCACTTACTTCCCACTCCAGTCGACATTTTCGTCCCTGAAAATTCAGGCCGCAGGTCTCGTTCTCCCCATTTCCGCCGGTACTATTATGATGCAACACCTAAATGAACGCTGTGAGGAGACACACAAATATGTTTCCGACGTCGTGTTACCTAACCGGGGGATTAGCTCAAATGGTAGAGCGTTCGCTTACTGTGCGTTCACACCGCCGCCGGCGAGAGCGTCAAAAAGCGTCGAACGCTTGGTCTTGTATTTAAAGCGGCCGCAAAGCAAACAAGCATGTCGATCTTGTGCAGACTGACCACAAGTCACCGCAGCTCTCTGCAACACCTATTTTTGTTTATTCCAATATGTGTCGATATGTCACAAATATTTTACAGCAGCAACACTGTTGCTGTGCTCTGACGCTAAAGTTAGCATGCAATTCCCGCTAATGTACAGAAAATATATAACGTTAATGCACATCAGCAACTAACCAGGAACACCAACAATCTCAGACACCTTGGTCCATGCATAATTTTTTTTTATTTGTGTCCCTGTACCCAAACAGGGACACGTCGTAAATTATGGGGAAACCCGCCACAGCAATAATTAACTTCTCCTCCATTTTC